>RJWM01002272.1:0-129967 GCA_004363535.1 Dasyprocta punctata | reverse complement strand
AAAAGATATTTTCTCACTAGAAGAAAACCAAACTTACCCTTTAGGAAGATCAGAGGCCTCACTGAGAAGAGTCATGGCTGCCTGAACCATGGCTATGGGGGTAGTCACATAGCCAGCTTCTGCAGAAAACAGTTGATTAAAGAAAAGAAAATGTTTATGAAGTTTACATTCAACAACACTCAAAAATGAAATAGCAGATTTTGTATCTTATTCTACCCATACAGAATTTTTTCCCAGTAGATATTCTGGTCACTTTACAAAAACAACAATTAACATTTATTTAGCACAGATTGAATATTCTTCATCCAAAATGCCTGGAAATTGTTTCTTAAATTTCAGATTTTTAAATATCTGCATGTTCATAATAAGATATCTAGGGGATGGGGCCCAAGTCCATATATGAAATTCATCTGTTTCCAGTACACTTAATAGACATCACCTGGAGATAATTTTGAACAAAATTTTTCGTATGCCTGCACTTTGTGTATGAGGTCAGGTGTGGAATTTTCCATTTGTGGTGTCCTATTGATGCTCAAAATGTTTTGGATTTTGGAGCATTTCAAATTTCAGATGCTCAAAAAAAAAAAAATTTCAGATGCTCGGCCTGGATTTATTACATGTATTAAGCTTTAGAAACTATACATTTAGTGCTTTAAATCTACTAAGTTAAATTTTCATTTACCTTTACAGAGATTAGTATATTTTTATCCCCATCCTGTGGATGAGAAACTGAAGCACAGTCATGTCACCTTGTCCGAACACAAAGTAAGGCACTGGGTGGGCCAGAATCACATTCAGGGAGCTGGCTCAGGTACCATGCTTTCACTCACTACGATGCACTGATTCTTAATATTTGAAGCCAAGTATTTCAGGTTTTTTGTTTCCACGTAAATATACTAGTTTTTTTTGTTTGTTTGTTTTTTGTTTTTTGGTGGTGGTACCAGGGATTTGGTGGTGGCGTACAGCTTTGCACATGCTAAACAAGGACTGCATCACTAACCTATATCCCTAATTCTTCCTATTCTGAAACAGGGTTGTCAGTGTGGCCTTAAACATAGGATCTTCCTGTCTCAGCTTCCTGAGTAGCTAGGATTATGGATGTGCACCACCATGCCAGGCTCACATATTTAAACAAATCCCAGTACCAAGTAAAACAACTAACTATCCCAGCACTCTGGAAGGCTAAAACAGGAAGATCACAAGTTCAAGCCCATTCAGGGCAATTTAGCAACTCAGTTCCCCCCACTCAAAAACAAACAAACAAACAAACAAACAAACAAACCCCTAGGAGTGTAGCCAGGTGCAAAGACTCTGGGTTTAATTAATCCCTCCTCCCCCCGCACCATGCTCCCACAAAAAACCGTCTAAACCTGAGGCAACTTAAAAGGGAGCCTACGAGCAAGTGAGATACCACTATTTGTATCCCTGTCAAACGACAACAAAAAAACACACAAGGTGTGATTGAAAAATATAAACGTTTAAATTTTTAAAAAATTATTACAGTAAGAACACATCGCTATTGATCCCTCACAATCCTTCCCCTAACTGAACACACTTATCCCATCATTCTGGCCACTTCCTGAAGGAGTTCTGGAAGGCCTCTTTCACGTCTTTAGTTGTTTTTGTTATGGCTGCCTCAATGTTCTGAACTGATTCAAAACATTTACCTTTCATGATCATTTTGATTTTGTGGCACAGCCAGAAGTTACACAGTGCAAAGTCTAGTGAATAAAGTGGATGAGGACACACTATAATTTTTCTGAGCCTGCCTTTTTGTTCAATGACACTTGGCAGCAACATTCACCGTATTTTTTAATCACACCTACTAAATACCCTCAAAAAAGACTTCCAGATCTGCTCCAGAAAGTGGCAAGGATGATGGGATAAGTGTATCTGAAGCAAGAGGGACCATTTTAGGGCAAATAATTACAATGTGTCCTTTACTGCAATAAATTTTTTTAAACATTCACCATATATGTTTATCATCCCTTGTAGTCAACTTTAAAAAGTCAGGTGGGAATTTAAAAAGGAGGCAAGATGCAGGCACATCATTGCCATGTGGCTTGACTAAAATCCCCTGTGACCTATTAGGGACAATGGTAATTAAACTTATACTATAATTCATTAAGTGGGTGTGTCTGCATATAGTTCTCTAAAATTTACAGCAAAAATTCTTCAGGAGATCCTTTTAACAAGCCGAGTCATTATTCTGAAAAATATACATGCGCACACACATTTTTACAATGTCAGGGTATTCAAAGTTTACAAATAATGTGTGACAGATTTGATCATTATCATTATACTGTTTAACTATAAGACTAAAACAGATAAAACATCAACTAGCCCCTTTTCTTAACAATAATTAAAAACTGCTACCTTGAATTACTGAATAATGATGAAAAAGATGACCAGAGGGAAGGCTGCATTAGTATGATTGGTTTATACTAGTAATTTCAACCCTCCAGTTGACAGAACAATTTTAAACTTAAATAATTCATACAAATGTGTTTCTACAACAATTAAGCTTTAAAGATATACCGTAACAGCATACCACCTTATAGCATAAGACAGTCTAAACCTCCCAAACATCCTTAAGTCATATGCGAAATACCTGGTCCTTTCACTTGAGTACAAATTCTGATATTTGGTTTGTTCTTATCAGTACTAAGGCCTTGGCTATAGCCTTGACCAAAGAATGTCATTGTAAATGATGAGCCATCCAGCTGTGAAAAAGAAAGCAAAGGGCTCATTTAATAAATATGTCATTTTCCCCTGAAACACAATAAAACCTAATATTCTACTTCATAAGACTTTTTTTTTTTTTTTGGTCTTTTTGAGACAGGGTCTCAATATGCAGTTCAGGCTGACTTTGTGTTCACTTTGTGGCCCAGACTGGTCTCGAACTTGCAATGATCTTCCTGCCTCAGCCTTCTGACAGTTTCAAAAGATAAAAATATCAACATTGTCTGCTACAGTATCTTGTCAGGCTTTAAACATCTGCAAAAACTAATTCTTTGAGGTTGTAAGTTTTGATGACCAGTGATGGGGAAGAGACAAACAGAGAAGAAAAAGATACTTCTTAGACTGTGGCTTAAAATATGACAGCACCATTAATACAGGCAGTTTAAGAAGAAAAACTGGAGGCAGCTTTTATTGGGGAGGTAGAACGTGGATATCTGGTCTTAGCTACCTGTTGTGACAAGACAAAAATAACAGGCAAGTCATGAAATAAAGGTCTGAGGCACGAATATATAATTGCACCACTTAAAGATGTAAAAATTCAACTTAATTAAATTCTAGAGGACCTATTCCATCATCCTGTATAATCACTAAATTTAGGAATAAGGTGAAAAGAACTCAGTCATGATCAACAAATTTTTATTAAATATCAACTAAGGACCAGATATTACGTTAGGCCCTGACATACAAATAAAATTTGGTCCTTTTCCTGGAGCTTACAATATATTGAGAGACAGATATAAATAGACTTAATAACAATATGAGGCAGGATGTAAAAGATGTGGGACAATCTCAGAGGATCACCCAAGTAGGGTGGATTTCAAGAAGGAGAAACCATTATTTAAAGGCAAGAAGAAAATACAGTAGCATGGTGTATCCAGAGCCTACAATATAAGAGATGCAGATAAGGACAGATGCACAAGCCATACTTGTTGTCTCTCCTGATGTGGCATTTGCAGGAAGTGATGATAACCCTCTTGTAGGCCAAGTACACAGTTAGCATTAGGGTTATTTTCAACATAGTCCCTCAGTTGTTACTCTAATTCATCAGAAGTAGATGAAAATCTGCCATCCACAGCTAGATCATGAAAGGGACTAGGGTGGTCTCACACCTCTGGACCCATCAGTTGTGTTCCAGGTGATTTAAAAAAAAAGTTCCCTAGGTGATTCTGATATATATAGAATCCCAGAAAAGCATCACTGCCAAGTGACTCACTAGTCAGGGAAGTGGTTTTAAAGTCAATAACAAGGTCAGATTTTCTGTCTTAGAAAGATCTCTTGGATGGCAGTGGGAAGATAGGTTAGAAAGAAACCACAGAAATACTGTAAAAAGTTCAGTTCAGAAACAAGGACACACACTAACAGAAGAATAAAAAGGCACCTATAGGAGAAAATATTTGCAGGAATTGGCTGAACAGGAGGTGAGCAGTGGGTGAGAATGCAAAACTTCATCTATATTTACAGCCACTCCCCACCACTGGCATCACTGCCTGAGCTCCACCTCTTGTCGTATCAGTGGCAGCATAAGATTCTCTTAGGAGCACAAACCCTACTTGTGAATTGTGCATGCAAGGGATCTAGGTTGCACCCTCCTCTGAATCACTTTGAAACTCTACCACCTCCAGTCTGTGGAACCAGTCTCTGGTGCCAAAAAGGTTGGAGTTCACTACAATAAGGAATTCATATCTAGAAAACAGACAACTCCTAAACTAAGCAACAAAAAAATTCATCCAGTTAAAAAGACAATTTAAATAGACACTTCTCCAAAGCAGATACATAACTAATAAGCACATGAAAAGATGGTCAATATCACTAACCATTAGGGAAATGCAAATCAAAACCACCATTAAAAAAAAAAAGATACAACCTCACAACCATTGTGATGACTCTCAAAAAAAAAAAAACTCAAAAAATACATGTTAAGATGTAGAAAATTTGAAACCCTTGTTATTTACTTATTTATTTTGTTTTTTTGAGACAGGGTCTCACTGTGTAGTTAGACTGGCCTTGAACTCCTATGTAGCCCACGCTGGTCTTGAACTTGCAGCAATTCTCCTGCCTCAGACTTCCAAATGCTGAGATCACAGGCATGCACTATCATGCCCAGCAAAACTGAATGCTTTTTTTTTTTGTTTAAAGACAGTGTCTCACTCTGTAATTCAGACTGGCTTTGAATTCACTGTGTAGCCCAGGCTGGCAGACCTCCTACTATAGGCTCCCAAGTGCTGGGATTACAGGTGTGCACCACCACACCTGGCTCAGAACACTTGCACACTACTGGTAGAAAGGTAAAATAGTCAACCTACTATTAAAACCTTTTTAGTGGTTCCTCACAAAATTAAAAGTAGAATTAACATATGGTCTGGCAATTTTACTTCTGGGTATATACCTGAAAGAATTTAGAGCAAGGTCTTGAAGTGATACTTATACATCCATGTTCACAGCAGCACGATTCACAACAGACAAAAGCTGGAAGCAACCCACGTGTCCACCCACAGGTAAATGGGTAAAATGTAGTGCATTATACTGGAGACTTACTCAGTGTTAAAAAGGAAGGCAAGTATGACAGATGCTTCAACATGAACCGTGAGGAAGTGAGGCTAAGTGAAATAAGCCTGCCACAGAAGGACAAATGCTTTATGACTGCACTTATGAGACACCTGGAATCTTCAAATTCATAGCAACAGCAAGCAGAATGGTGGTTGTCAGGGTTTAGGGGGAGAGAGACTGGGAATTATTATAACTGAATGAGTATAGTGTTTTAGTCTTGCAAGATAAGAGTTCAGGGGGTGGATAGTGGTGCACAAAAATATCAATGTACTTAATGCTACTGAACACTTAAAAATGGCTGATGGTAAATTTTGTTTTGTGTACTTTACCACAGTTAGAATACAATAAGAGATAAGGGCCTAAACAAGGCAGCTGTGATGGGTTTAGAGAAAAATCTAGGATGATGTATACCTGATGCACAACTGCCTAGGCAGATCATGGTGCCACCAACTGAGATAGAAAAAAAAGAAGGGAAAAGAGTTAGAAAGAAATTCAGATTTTGGCACACTTAATTTAAAATATCTATGGGGTATATGTCCCAGAAAACAAGTGGAAACATCAGTTTGGAAACATAAATATGCCTGTTAAGGGCCCTGCTGAGTCAGGTGTAGTGGTGCACACCTGTAATCCCAGCAGTTTGGAGGCTAAGGCAGAAGGATCACGAGTTCAAGGTCAGCCTGGGCTACACAGTTCAAGGCTGGCCTGGATTATTCAGTAAGACTCAGTCTCAAAAAAATAAAAACAAGAGCCCCATTGAGGAGACTGAGAAATGAGCCAAGGATGGAGTCATGGGGATGGCCAATATCTGAGGAATAGAAAGGACATGGGGATAAAACAGAGCACAGGAGGAAAAGAAGAGAAATTTAAAAGTGCAATTCTCTCAGTAGTTAAAGGAAGTAAGTGTTTTTCAAGGAGTAATAATGTCAAAGGCAATACACTAAATAAGGATTAAAGCATGCAATACACTTAGCACTTATGAAGTCAATGATAGCGAGGAATAAATAAGGGTGAAGGGAAAGCCCAAGGCCTCTCTCAGGTTGGACAAGACAGCAACATGTTTCCAGACAGAGCACCTGTAAAGCAGCAGGATGTTGAGTCTAGAGGACAGAAAGGGATCAATCAACTGGTGAAGCCAGGGAAATGGATCAAAAGAAGCAATCACAACCTAAGACTTAGGTTAGTATGAATTTGGGATCCACCACAATCTAGCTAATGAATGTAGGCAAAGAACATAGAACATCTTCACTGTTTATTTTCTCAACTGTAAAAAGTGGATAACAGTATCCTCACCTCAATGATTTGCTGGAGGACTGAGAAGTAAAGCACAAAGCTCAGTGGCTACAGTGCAGGAAATGCTTACGCTATTGAGAGCATGGATGGTGGGGGATTAGCCTCATCCAGAAAGTAAAGAAGCAAGGCTGGGAACAATGACACACCAGGCACGGGGGCAGGTGAAGGCACACAACTGATGCTCTCAACTCATTTAATGAGGTGGGGGGTTGGGATAATTTGCACATGGGGAAGAAGCCTAGGGTAGATTTTTGAAAAAAGCCATTGAGAGAAAATGGAGGTTTGATTAATGAAAAGTGAAAGTATCCGGCAGTGCTGGTAGAATTCAACCCAGTAGGAAACAATCTGGATGCTAAACAGTGAAGTTATCCCCGGGAGCACCTGGCATAAAGGAGATAAAGGCTAAATGGCCCAAGGCCTACACCTCAGGGTGAAATGGAAACAATCTGGATGCTAAACAGTGAAGTTATCCCCGGGAGCACCTGGCATAAAGGAGATAAAGGCTAAATGGCCCAAGGCCTACACCTCAGGGTGAAATGTGTAGAGCAAGTGGTAGAAAATGAGGCAGTCATATGGCTGAGAATACTGGACACACAGTACTCCTCCCAAGGGTATGTGGAAGAAAGCAAAATTTGGATGCAACTAAGAGGTTTATTTTTTAAAAAAGGAGTGAAAAGAAAAAAAATGAACACGTACAAATATTTTCTCTATGAAGTAAAGAGAAAACAATTTCTGAAGCCAGATGACTAGGTTCTCATCTCACCTAGCTGTAGGATTATGGGTAACTTTCTTAGCCTCTCCATACCTTAGTTTCTTCTTCTGTAAAATGGACATAATAATACCTACTTCCATGGGAAGTATAAAAAGTAATATAACTTATGTAAACACTTAAAAGCATATCTGCAATATAAATGCCTCCATCAAGGCTTAGATGTCACTACCCGAGGAAAGAGTAAAAACAAAATAAAGAAAAATACCACATCAGAGACCTGGACACAAAACAAAAGATTACCTGTTTCTGTGTTGGACCTTGTTTTGAAAAATAGCCAAAGGAGAAAAGCCATGGGAACTAAAGGAAAAAGAAAAAACAAGTCCTCAGTGGTAGTTTTAAACACTCATGAGAAATGAGATTTCTAAAGATCTAATTTCATAAGATCTTACTTTTATGAGAAGTTGCCTTCCAATGCCAAGCTTCACGAAGAATAAAAAGAAAAGTCCCGCAAACATCAACTTAATAACAGAGGTGATGCCTCCCACAGCTACATAAGCAGCATACTGAACCTAGATTAAAAAAAAAAAAGGCAGACTATTACTCCCTACATTTTACACCAAACAATCCCAGAACAGTAGCTCTTTTCAGTTATTATTTGGTCACAGTATGGAACACATTTATGTCCCACATTTTTCACTTTATGAATACATTATATTCTGAAAGTCTATTCACAATTCAGACAAGAGGGGCCTATTTTTTAAGAAAAATCATAGTAAGTGGTAATTAGCTTTCCCTACTTGAACACAACAGTCACACATCCATAATATAGCCCAGTTTAGTAGTAGTATATTACAGAATGAAGACTCCACTTACAACTCCTCTTATGAGAAAATACTCTCCACCATTCAACCTGATACACATTTTCCTCTTGAAGTGGGAGCAAAGACTGCTCTCACCAAAAGGGGTATAATGGTGTTCCAGAGGTAGCAAGATGACAGTGTATGTGCATGTGGGAGGTTCCCAGACATCTCCATAAGCTATTACAGAAAAAGTCTTCCAGCAGCTGAAACACTACAATGTGATTATTGGGTGTTTAAGACACATGGGCTCCTGTATTGAATTTGCTGCTGTCATGTTATATTAAGAGGTATTCAGCAGGCCAGATCTGAATCACGAGGCAGCCTCTGCCGAACCCCATAAAATATAAATGCCCTACCCATGCAATTCTATATATTTCCAGAGGCTAAATAAGGATTATTTAGCTTGCTCTTTTTATTTATTTTCTTCTTTATAAACATAAAAATTCTACATTAAGTAGGAGAACTGTAATAAACACAGAATATAGTATTAGTAAATAAGCCATATTTACTTACTGGTGACTCCTCTAACATTTCATGCAAGTATCGCTGCGTCCGTTTCACAACAGACGTATCAGCCCCCAGGAAAGGAATGGAGTATGTGTTGAGTTCTCTACAATAAGAAACTGGCCACCTGTAAGACAGATCCGCAAAAACTTGCCATTTCTCTAATCACAGTAACCACAACTTCAGGCAGTAAATTTCTGAATAAGAAAACATCAATAACCTTTCTTGGGATAGTTAACATGAGTAAGAATGGTAGATGTGCTTTTAATTAAAAATTATTTTAGGGGTGCTTTTCTTTGTTCATCAACACCTACATCCAAACAAGTGATAAATGTCACATTCTTTATACCACCTGCACTTAAAGTTTCACCCTATCAATTTCCCTAGATATTGATTTAAATAACACTCATTACAACAGCCCAGTCCTAAACTTGTATCTGCTAAAGTTCTTCCATAAAAATGCTACCACTGAGACTAATTTACATTACATCATCACATTTTAAGATGTCAGTTATACTGCATAAATCTTAACTGACATTTAATTTTGATGTCAATAGTGAGATATCATCAGAAACTTCACTTTTAAAAGTATTATTATATGTAAAGTACTTAAGCTTAAGATAAAGTGTTAATTTTATCTTTAAAAACAATCTTGAGCTCCCAGCTTTTCTTGGCACCATACTATAATAGACAACCTTACAAAAATTACTCAGACTAGATACATTAAAGAATCGATTCTGAAAGATTATACCTTTTTTTCAATTTTGGACCAGTGAAGGGGACAGGTTTCAGGTTTGATGAATTTCGTAGTTTTCTCAAATTACTCTCAGATGCAAAACCATAAATTGCTGACTTCCAGGTACCATCATGAATACACAACCCCTAGTAAAATATTTCAAGAGTTAAACATGTCTTAAGGGGCAATAACTAAAAGATAAAAGAAGGTAACTTATAATTGTTACAAGCAACATTTCAGTTCTATTTGTGCAAGACATAATCCCTTATCAAACAACCTTGAGATGAATTTCACGACTAGCTAGACAGTACTAACACTCATTACATACAAACTATTTCATCTTCCTCCTATCATTATCCATGGTCTTCATAACAAGTAATTCAGTTTCATGTTCTTATTTTCACTCAACTAATTAACCCTATTCCTTCAAAAGTAGCCACTCTAATCCTATGCTGGCTACTCAAAAATTCAAGACACATTCACATGCACAATATATACAACACAGCCCATCTATCCACCCCATTATACTGGATTCTCCATCTACTTCCAACACCTACTGTTCTAGGCCCAAGTTATATATTTGTCTTCCCATCTTAGTTTTCTTAATTGTGTTGTATACATTGTGCATGTGAATGTGTCTTGAACTTTTGAGTAACCAGCATAGGATTAGAGTGGCTACTTTTGAAGGAATAGGGTTAATTAGTTGAGTGAAAATGTGAATACGAAACTGAATTACTTGTTCTCATGCAATTTATGTTTTAATTCTTCACAATTCTTTGATTTTTGATACTGCAGCCAGTACTGAGCCCTTAGTATTTACTTGCTCTGACTCAGATTCTCCTTTGTCCACTTCATCTTTTTCATGAGACTCAGTTCTCAGTGCCTTCCATTCTCTCAACACGATCACCTTCTGCAACCCCTACCTCCGACCCCAGTGAGAAGTGAGTACGACCCAGGAGAGAACAGGTGAGGGTGCACATCCTGCATACACTGCCACAGTGCTGGCCCTTCTTTACCTAACTTCTAAGTGGCTGCTTCATTCTCAATTACATAAATATTTAAACTTCACTTATTGTATATAACTGATTGTATATAACTATATTATGTCCTTCTGTCTACATTGTTTACCTAGTTTTTGATTTTTTGCAGCACCGGGGATTGAACTCACAGTCTCGCGCCTGCCAGACAGGCGCTTACGCCACTGAGCCAAACTCCCAGCTCTAGTTTCTTGAGGCAGGGTCGCACTATGTACTCAGGCCCCTTGCGCTCGCATTGTAGCCCAAGCGGGCCTCGAACTCACAATGCTCCTCCTACCTCAGCCTCCCGAGTGCTGGGATTAAAGGCGTGCACTGTTTACCTAGTTTAAATGACTTCAAAACTGACTTTGTCACAAGATTTGAAAGGGGAATATCAGTGAGGCAGATGCAAAGACGTCTTTTGATTGTTAATAAATAGGAAGCAAAAGAAACAATAAAACCATGTGAAGATCCAGGTTTTCTCTTCTCTTTCTCTCTCCCTCTTCCTCTCCCTCTCTCCACTCCCTCTCTCCTCCTCCCCTTCCTTCCAAGGCAGGATCATGCTAGCCTCAAACTCTTTGTCTAAAGCAATACTGCCTCAACCTCCCAAGCAGGCAGGACTATGGATGTGTGCCACTGTTCCTGGTTTATAATATTTTTCTTTTCCTGTTTTTCAGAGCTTGCATTCACACCCAGGGCCTCATGCCCAGACAAGAGCTTCACCACTGAGCTATATCCTCAGCCTGCAGGTTTTCATATTTTGGTTTTGCTGATGTTAAAGAGCCGACACCAAACCTAATTTCTGTTTTTGTATAGATTGATTTTTTTCCATTTTACTAAAAATCCAATAGAAAAAGCCGTGCGTGGTGGCGCACTCCTACAATCTCAGCACTTGGGAGGTTGAGGCTGAAAAATCATTTACAAGTTTGAGACCATCCTGGGCTACAAAGTGAGCCCAAGACCAGCCTAAACTGCACAGCGAGACCCTGTCTCAAAAAGACAAAATCAAAACAAAACAAAAACAATAGAGCTATGAGTCTTAAAGGTTTGATTTGCTAAACTTTTCTATTTAGGTGTGGCTAATTTGAACTACTTACAAATATAAAGATTTCCAAATACTAGCAGAAAACAACTTTTTAAAAAAAATCTAAAAATACCTTCTTATACAAATTGGCCATGAAAAAAGCAAAAGGAATATTAAGTTTAAAATCTTTTACCTTATATTATTGAAAAATATAAGCAAATAAAATTGTGTAATACATTACAATTTATAAATCTAAAAGACCAACATACATGGAACCATCTAGGTCATGAATTACAATACAGCCACCATCCATAAAGGACCTTTTTCGGTCATCTTTTTAGAATAATCAAGAAAAGTAATTTTTTTTTTTTTTTGTTATTTTTAGAGATGGCCTCACTATGTAGTCCAATCTGGCCTTGAACTCTTGATTCTCTTGTCTCCACCCCCTGAGCGGTGGGATTACAGGCATGCACCACCATGCATGGCACTTCTTTCCTTTGTAGTATTTTAATACCTAAGTACTCACTTCTAAACTATTTTGCCAATATACAGGATACTGTATATTATTTGGAATTTGGCTTCTTCTGCTCAAAATTATGATCTTAAGATTGTATGTTACAGATAACTTACTCTGAAGCTGGTCTTTTCACTTTCTCAATGGCCTTTCAATAAAACCTTAATTTTAAATGAATAAATTTGTCCTTTTTCATTGTATTTTAATGTCTCTTTTCTTTTAAGAAAAGTCATTCCTGACTCTGAAACCATGAAACCATGAAACGTGTCACTGCCTGGAATGATGGGAGAGGAGCAGTTTAAACTAAAATCAGAAATGAAAGAGGAGACATGACTAACAATCTTACGGAAATAAAAAGGAGTATTGGAGAATACAATGAATACTTGTATGCCAACAAATCAGAGAACCTAGAGGAAACAGACAAATTCCTAGAAAGACACCACATGGGTTAAGTTGCACCTCTCCACCACTAAATTAGGACTTCATCTATTGAAGTTCTAACTCCTAATACCTCAGAGCCTGACTTCATTTGGAAATGAGTTTTTCTAGTAAATGAAACTTGTAACATTACCTGCAGATTCTTTTCAATTTTTTACATTCACAATTATATTATCTGCAGAAAACAGCTTTGTTTCTTCCTTTTTAATCTATACACAGTTAATTTCTGTTTTCCTACCTTATGTCATGGCTAGGATCTGGCTGAAAGTAATGGTAGAGGGCATCTGTACCTTATTCTGAATCTCAAAACAGATGTTTACAATGTTAAACATTGGGCTTCACATTTGTTATAGCTTTAAGAAAATCTGTCCTATTCCTAGTTTGCTCTAAGTTTTAATCATGGATACCGCATTTTATCTGACGCTTTTTCTCTCTATTGAGATGGTCTTACAAATTTCTTCCATTAGCCTGTTCATGAGATGATTTACATTCCTGCTTTAAAATCAACTTGGTCAAAACATACGATCCTAATTTGCTAATATTTTGGTTAGGGTTTTTACAACTATGCTCCTGTGCAACTGGATTGAACTTTCCCATTTGGAAAGTAGGATTCTAGCATCCAGGTTATGTAAGCCTTGCCCACTCAATTCGCTCAAACACTGCGCTGCTATTATGTGTCTAACACTGTGAAGGGTGGTCTGTTACTAAAAAGAAAACAATGCCTAGTTTTGTGGCACTCACATTTTAGACAGAGTGAAAAGTCTACAGAAAATGTACGAAATCATCAGATGAGGTAAGAAACACTATGGGGGAGACAGAGAGAGAATTAACTGGGAGTGCTGGGCCCCAGGGAGTTAATCTGCAATGTTAAATTAGGTATTCAAGGTAAGCTTCATTAGGAAAGTGGTATCTGAGAGAAGACCCCAGGCGGTGCCGGAGTTACTCATGCAAGTATTACAGAGAACTATACACACAAGCCAAGGAAACAGCTCATATAAGAGCCCTAAGGAAAAAGTGTGGTAATGTTTCCAAAAACATCACAGAGATCAGTGTACTTGGAGAAAATAAATCAGGCAAAATGTGGGACAGAAGTGTAAGTGGCCATGGAGGCCAGACTTTTTATAATCATATGCACTACAGTAAGGATTTTGGATTTTTTTCTGAATGCAACAAGCAGTTACTAAAGAATTCTGAGGAGTAATACAGTCTAGGTTATGTTGGAAAATCTCAAAAAATCTAATAGTCTGTTGCATCCAAGAAATTCACCTAACCCAGAAAGATACTCATAGACTAGAAATCAAAGGATAGAAACCAGTATTTCACGAATGAGAACCCTGAGAACAAGCAGGGGTAGCAATTTTACTCCCAGTAAACTTCAAGCTAAAACTGATCAGAAGAGACAAAGAAGGTCACTATACACTAGGGAAGAGAATAATGCAACAAGAAGTGATAACACTTGTACACACATATACACCAAACATCAGAGCACCTGTCTCTATAAAACAAATATTGCTGGACTTAAAAGACCAAACACTAACACAATCATAGTGCATGACCTCAGAATTCTACTTTTGCAAAGAGACAGAACAACTAAAAAAAAAAAAAAATTAAGCGCCTGTCTGGCAGGTGCGAGGTTATGAGTTCGATCCCTGGTGCCGCAAAAAAAAAAAAAAAAAAAAAAAAAAAAAAAAAAAAAAAAAAAAAAGAAGTATCAGACCTGAACCACACCCTTAAAAATATGGAACTACAGTCATCTACAGACTTCTACCACAGGGTACACATTATTCTCTGCAGCACACAGAACTTGCTCCAAAACAGGCCAAATACTAGCCCACACAGCCTGCTCAAACAAAAGAAAAAAAAATAAAATCACCCCATGTTTACCATCAAACCACTGTGACACAGCACAATTTCAATCTCCTGAAATTCCCTGAGTCTTGTTCTGTCTTAGCGCATATCTATGATTCAAACTGTTCAAATATAAAATTTTACAAGCTTAAGAAAAACAAAGAGTGGGTAGAAAACAACATCTAGTGCCAAGGGATGACAAATTCAAGGGAAAATTGTCGCTGTCTCATCCTTGTAAAATGAAGACTGTATTTTGCTTTAAAGAAAACAGAGTTGCAGTGATGCATATTCAATTCTTCTGTCCTGACTTAAGCCCCAATGTTGAGTCCTTATAATAATACTTAACATTTACTGAGCAAGTACTAAGTGCCAAACATTGTTCTAATTTGTATTCACTAACTGAATCCTCAAACCATCATGTGAAGTAGACACTATCTTTTATCCATATAGGGAATATGTTGGATAAGTAAACTTGCCCACAGTCACATCACTGATAAGTGGCAGAGGCAAAATTCAAGCTCAGTTCAAAGATCTGTACTCTTTTTTAAAATTTTCAGTACTGGGGATCGAACCCAGGGTTTTTGCACTGAACTATAACCCCCACCTGCCCCCGTCCCACCCCACCTTTTTGTTTTGAGACAGAGTATTGCTAAGTCACTACATTACCCATTTACTTTTTTGTTTCGTTTTAATTTTTATTTTTCTTAGTACTTGTTTGCAGTGCATAATGATTATATTCATCATGGGAAGCTGGCATGTGTACATAACACATTTTAATTCTTTTTTGTTTCCTTCCTCCCCTTTCCCTCCTTTATACCTTCATCTCTTGCTTCCCTTTGTTATGGTTTATGTTCCTATAGTCCCACCTCAAACCTCATGTAATCATGGACACGGCTGAATCTAGCGTTAGTGATTGGTTTCTTGTCTGGCACTAGCATTGATAGTGTGAGTGCTGCACCCACCCAGGGGTGGAGCCAACATACAGTGTAAGGATGGGAAGAAGGCATTCTCTGTCTCTTGCCAGTTCATGCTTTCTGTCTGTGGCTGCCATGAACAGCTGGCCCTTAGCCACACTGCCCTGCCTTGCACTCAGCTGAGTATGGACTGAAACCCTCAAGAACTGTAAGAAATAAACCTTCTCTTCCCTAATTTTGGGTGTCAGGTATTCCGTCTCAACAGTGAGAGAAAAGTAACCAAGACACCCTTATAGGATCAAATTTATGATCCTCCTGCCTCAGTCTCCCAGAGTACTGTGATTACAGGCAGGTACCACCATATCCAGCTCCCTTAGTAGCACTTCTTCTGTTTCAAGTAAACAGAAGAGACTACCACTAGATCTATCTGGTCTTTCCAATGGCATCCTCTGCTGCTCTTTAAAGGAGGCCTCTACTCTAGCTCTACCAATTTTATTGTCATTTCTATGCAGTGGACATGGTTTTTTGTCAGTCCTGCCTCTTAGCCTGTTTTCCACTTACACAACTCTCTCTTTTGAAATGTGTCCCAAGGTGTTGAGATGGGACTGACCCCATGATCCTCCTGGTAGGGTATCCCGACCTGGGTAGTCTGACTCCTCCATTACCCCAGGTTACACTGACTCATTTTAAGAATGACCATACACCCAATACCTGGCTGATCTTCCCTATTTAAATTCTGGTAGCTCCTCCTAGGAAATCATAAACTTTAAGGGCAATATATACTTGGGGCAAGCAGCATTGTCCTGCCCCACTGAAACCATACAGAGGGAAATAGAAGAGAAAAAAAGGAGAGAGGGGCAGAGTTCTGACAATCACTTGAACATCAAGATCCAGTCACACTATTGGCTTGAAGACCATGTGGTGATAAAAATCAATACTCTTTTTTGTCGGTTTAAATGGGGTTGTGTTGGTTTTGAAAATCTTTCTCACTCTTGTTTCTCAGCCTTTGTTCATGTCACAGGCTCTGACCTTCCAAAAGCTATTCACTTTTCAAGGCTAACATCTGCATGGCCTCTAGGAGGCATGTGCAAATTACTCAGGCCCATTTTTACTTCCTCTTATTCTCATATTCTAGCAGATAGTCTCTGTAAACATACGCTTTAGCATATTCTATACAGCTCTTTGTGTTAGTTAACCCAGCAGTACAGAATCATTACTCTTACATATCTCCATCCCATCTCATCTCTGTGCCTTGGTTATACTGCAGATTTCACATCCCTTATCTAAAAACGCTTGGGATGAGAAATGTTTCAGGTTTTTGTTTTGTTTTTGTTTGATTTTGGAGTATTTGTACAGACTTTACCAGTTGAGCATACCAAATCTGAAATCTGAAATGTGCAAAAACCTAAGCTTTTGAGCATCATCTCAACACTCAAATATTTCAGATTTTGGAGCATTCTGGAATTCAGATTTCCAGGTCAGGGAAATTTAGTCCATATCCCAGATTCTCCAAGAAGTTCTTGATCTCTGCCCTCCCAACAAGAAAGACTTTACATTTTCAGAAACCTACAGTACTTCATCAGTTCTTTTTAATAACCAATACTTTACATCTCCTGCCAAAATTAAATTATTACCTTTTTTAAGGGCAGGGCTTGCATCTTATTTATGTGTCACTTTATCTTGCCATTCTTCATATATTTGCACTGCTACACAATATTTATTGAAGAGACATATTTTAAAGAGAACAAATCTCATGAAACCTAACCTAGAATGGTGTTAAATGCTATGAGCAATAAAAAATACTATCATAAATTATAGTCCTATCCCAGAAATGAAATTGTCTTACGTTCCCAAACAGACAACACACTCGGTAAGATGAGATATACCACATACATTTATGGTCACAACAGTACCTTACTCTCCAAGTTAGACATTCAATAAAAATACACTGACTTGGACTGGGGATTTAGTGGTACAGTGTCTGCCTGGCAAGAATGAGCTCTAAGTTCAATTCCCAGTACAAAACAAAAACAAACAAACAAAAAAATTAAAATACAGTAACTTGCCAGGTATGACAGTTTAAGCCTACAACCCCAACACTCTGGTAGGATTGCAAATTTGAACCCAGCCTGGGTAATCTAGTCTCAAAAATAAAAAAAAGGTTGAAAGGGCGGGGCACGCTGGTATACACCAGTAATCTCAGTACCTGGGACACTGAGGCAGGAGTACTGCTGCAAGTTCAAGGCCAGCCTGGGCAGTATAATCAATTCAAGGCCAGCCTGAACCACACAGCAAGATCTTGTCTCAAAAAAAAGGAAAAAAAGAAAAAAAAGAAAGAAAGAAAAAGAAAAAGAAAAGTGGGGGGAGGCAGGCTGGGGCTGGGTATATTAGCTCAGTATGAAGGCCATGAGTTCAATCACCAGAACCAAAAAATACACTGACTTGCACTAAGGTGTTAAGTTTTCTTGGCTGACAATATTAATTACATAGTGATAGATGCCTTTTAAAAATAAATTCTGCTTTAACTCAAAATAATTTAGTATCTTTTTCAATTAAACAGTGACTATTACAAACGAAGTGACAAATGCATATAAATTTTAATTCATCTAAATCTTTTTAAAGAGACATGCATCTTTTCCAAAATGTCTTCAGTATTGACTTAAAAAAATATTTGATGAAAAACTAACCTCTGGTCCTGAATGTATAGTCAGGTAACTTTCCACAGCAGTCAAAGTACCTAAAAGAATAGAGCAGTAAAAGTAAAATCAACATTATTCAACCAGGACAAACAATAAACTACTCTTACTCACTGAGGGACCACTTTTACTAGGCTTGATCGTGTACAAAAATCTGTATGAGTAACAGTTTATTATGTTATTTTACAGACTTATAAAGCAGTTAAGGTCAGGTAACTGTTAGAGGCTAAAACTGTTAGAAAACTTTATCATAAACTGAATCTGTTGGTATTGACAATATTAAGAATCTTTCCCAATAAGGCAACAATTTAATTTATTCTGGAAGGGCCATCATGTAACTATCAAAATCAGATCCACAGGAATTATTCTGGTTTCAAATACACAAGCTTTCAAGGGTTTATTAGTAATGGTTCACAATAAATGTTTAGAAAAACACCTTTGTCTACTAAAACACCTTTTGATGATGTACAAAAAATACTTAAAACAAGACTATTAAAACAAAAACGTAAGTATAAAATAAAAATTGAAAGCCAAAGCCCTCATAAGGGGAGAAATCAACTGGTGTAAACATGAAAATTGATAAATAGACATAATGGTTAGATATTTAATAGTTGAGTTTTTCAAGAATATAAGGCAAAAGAAAAATAAAATGGACTGGCTGATTCCCAAAACTGACAAAAAGAAATATATACATTGCTTAGGAAACATTTTTCCTGGTTTTAATTCCAAAAGAAAGTTAAAACACTGAGCCTTAAAAAGTGGGCAATAAGCGAGGCAACAAATAAGCATGTCATCAACAGAGATGTTACAGCACAACCATAGCCATGTAAATGTTTCTAGTCTGACCAATGACATGGAGAATACATAAAACACTAAGATGTTTCTGAGCAAGGCAAAGAGAATGTGGGCCACGCGTGTGAATCTGTGCTTTAATCCTATCCACAGAGAGAACGTGGGCCACTAAGACAAAATGTAGTAAATAGAATGTGGACCACCTCAATTAAAAATCAGCTAGAGGACTTTTTAAAATTCTGACTTCTAGGTATAAGTATCTGGAAAAACATTTTTTAAACAATCTTAAAGTAATATTTCTCATGAAGAAAACCTATTCAAAATAAAAAATATTCAATATTTAGGAATACCCTCAATAAAAAATATGGGATTACCATGAAGAAAACTTACAAACTTCAGATCTGAAAGATTTTTTTTCAGCACTGGGGATCAATCCAGGGCCTTGTGCATGCCAGGCAAGTGCTCTACCAGTGAGCTACCCACCCAACCCCAATCCTTTTAACTTCATGTGTGCTACTTTAAAATGTGTTAACTCTAAACAAAGCAAGTTTGAACTATAATAGTTACCAAAGTTTTCCCCAGAAATTTGAAAGTTCTAATCGTAACTAAGTTAAGACAATGGACAATTTCTCATTTTAGAACACATATACTAGTACACGTATCTCAACAAGTCAACAGCATTTTATTAAAGGTGGGGCTACATTTTAAAAAAAAGGTATTGTTTCAATATTGCCAATTTATAACTGTTTCTTTTTTCCAACTGGATTTTACCTCATCACAATTAAAAACACAAAGCTCTTCTATTTTCAAATTCAAGCACTGCTTACTGATCAATAATTACCATCCATTTTATTTCTGGTATATATCACTCCCAGGTCAGCTGGAATGGAGTCAAAGCCGCTGCTCCCAATGATATAGACCCCCTTTGCAGCAGCTTTCTCATGATACTTCCAGTACATTAATTCCAGAAACTAAAAAGGTCCAGAATAAGAATTTGAATCAGCATTTACAGAAATACCTAGACCAATACTAAATGATTTATATTTAACGACCAAATGAACTAAAAATGCTAAGCAAAATGGCTCTGCAGCAACATATTAACTGTCAGTTTTGTTTTCATTTATCCAGCAAATAATAACTGTATGCCAATATGTATGCTACTAAGTACAATGGCCCTATTTTTATATGACTGTTAAATGTTAAAGTAATATTACAAAAATTAAATATAGGAAAAAACAAAGCAAAGAAAAACAAAAAACAATTTTGAATTGCATTACCCAGATGAACATCATTATATGTATCTCTATATAAATACAGTGACAGGAAAGATGATACAAGACATTCTGGGCCTTTATTCGGGGTTTAGGGGTTGTATTTATGTATTTTTTTGCTTTGCTTTATAGTACTGGAGACTGAACCCAGAGCTTCATGCAAACTCAGCAAGCACTCTACCACTGAACTATATTCCTAGCCCCATTAGGTTTTAGTTTGGCTTTTGTTTTATTTTGACACAGGGTCTCACCATTTCAGTTCAGGCTCACCTGGAGTCACTATGCAGCCCAGGGTGGCCTCAAATTTGCAGTGATCCTCCTGCCTCAGCCTCCCAAATGCTGGGATTATAGGTGTACACCACCACATCCAGTTCCCTATTAGGTACTGATACTACTTTTATGGTAGTTGGTGAAATAACCTAGAAGTTTTTCATCATTTTTATGCTCTGGGTTATTTTAAATAATATAGAAATTTTTTGTTTAATTCATGTTTCTGACCTCTTAAGTCAATTTTGGTAATTTAGACTTGTCCTAGTACTTTTGCATACGTATTACCAATTGATAACCTGGAAGTACAGATTACATAGGCACATTAATGACAACGATCAGTACAGACTGGAGAGACATGTGATGTTATCATTTGAAAGATGGTAGTGCTGCACTACCATCCTATAAGCAGGCAAACCTCAGGGCCCAGTTGTATACACTAGGTATGTGACTAAGCAAGTTATTCAGCTCAGTAAGCTTTAATTTCCTCATCTATGAAACAGAGAGAAAGATGATAACTACTTGATAGGTATGTTTCCAAAAGTTACATAAAAGTTCTAGCTCAGTGTTCACTGTATGGTAAAACTTGTATGAACGTGAACACTTCACTCTGTGGGGCAGGGGTTGCCGTAGATTGAACCCTGGGCCTCACACAGGCTAAGCACAAGCTCCAACCCTGAGCTACACCCCAACTGCTCACTTAAATTTTCTGAGCCAAGTGTGGTGGTGCATACGTGTAATCTCAGTACTCTGGAAGGCTGAGGCAGGGGCACCGTAAATTCAAGCCCAAGTTGGGCAACAGGGACTTAGCAAGACTGTGTCTGAAAAACTAAAAAGAACGGGGGCTGTAGCTCAATGAGAAGGTCCTGAATTCAATGTCCAGTACCACAAAATAAACAAAGATTGAGATTTTACATTTATTATTCTGTAAAGTTGTAAATGTGCCTGAGGTTTTGTTGTTGTTGTTATTTGGTTTTTCGAGACAGGGTCTCGCTATACAGTCCAGGCTAGCTTTGAACTATGTAGTCCAGGCTGGCCTTGAACTTGTGGCGATCCTCTCACCTCAGCCTCCCTGAGTGCTGGGATTACAGGCATGCACCATCACAACTGGCTTTTTTTTTTTTTTTAATCTTTTTATTTTTTGCGTTTTTTAAAATTTTTATTAGCACATTTTAGATATACATAATGATCGCATTCATCATAGGGAATTTGTACCAGTACATAATATGTCTTGCTTTGTGCCTGATTTTTAAATGGGAATTCATAATGAAAAAGTTACAAAAACGAGATTCTAGAAATTACACATAGTTTTTTTGGGGGGGGGGGGCGGTGACACTAGGGATGGAAGCCAGGGCTATTCCACTCAGCTATATCTCCAGTCCTTCTTTAATGTTTTATTTTGAGACAAGGTCTCACTAAGTTGCCCAGGCTGGGCTCAAACTCGTGATCCTCCTGCCTCAGGCTGCCAGAGTGCTGGGATTACCGGCATGTGCCACCATGCCTGGCTAGCACAGTATTTTTATTCAGTTTGAAGCATTCAGTAACTATAAAAATCAGCACATTCTATATACAAAGAGAATAACTAAGGTTGTGATACAGAAAAAAATTCAAGAAAACTGAAGCTAAGTCCTTAGCATCAGTACTATCAATAGAATACCATAGGAATACCACCTCTAAATACTAGAAGTAGCACCAATTTCAAAATGTGACTGCAAAATTGCACTATTCTCCACTTCATTAGATGGAAAATGTGTGGTTAATTCTGCTTTTTCCTCTCTACTTTACGTACCTCAGGTTCCCCACAGATGTCAATACAGCTAGTTCCATTTTCAATACATGCTTTTACTACAGGTTCTCCATAAAATCGGTACTAGGGGAATAAAGAAATCCAACAGGTTATTCACGTATGGCAAGCTTAATTCAACCAAATGCCACTTGCCCTGAAATACAGTCTTTGTTATCACAAAATCAAATGCTAATAAAGTATCCTAAAGATAAACTGAGAAAATAAGATACCTGTCCTACACCAGCTGTCACAGTGTAACTAAAAAAGGCATGATGAAATTACAGAGGAGTACATACTAACAGAAGACAGAATGAAGTTTTATAGAAGTAGTAATTTGTTTCAGTTGAATTCTGATGAATAAGGATTTTCCAAGAAAAAGAAAAATTCAAGGAAAGGAAAAAGTATATGTAAAACTGTAAGAAGATCAGTTCTTGCTCACTGACTCACAATGTAGCTGAGGAGATCAAGTGGCAAGAGATGAGCCTGCTCCATGTGTGGTGCTGCATGCCTGTAATCCCAGCACTCAGGAGGCTGAGGCAGGAGGACTGCCACGAGCTTGAGGCCAGCCTGAGCTAAACAGTGAGTTCAAGGCCAGCCTGAACTACACAGCAAGACCCTGTCTAAAAAACAAAATGAAACAAAACAAAACACCACCACCAACAACAAAAAAATACTAGGACTCAATCAAGAAAGACAAAGAGTACCTGCTAACGAGTTTGACTTTGACTTTACTAAATAACCCACTTTCCTGCAGGATTTTACTTATTATTGCTGCACATCTGCAGTACACAACCATTATATTCGTTATGGAAAGTTGGTACATGTACATAACACATCTTAATTTTATTTTCCTGAAGAATTTTAAACAGGACAATGGTCTAAGGTTTACAGCATGGACACATTACTCCAACTGTGATACTGGAAAACAAAACTGGAGGCAAGTGAGAAAGGGTGAAGGGCCAAACTGAAGGGGCAGAATACACTAAGGATGAGATGTACTAAAACAGCAAATCAGATTTCCTGATTAGCAGAGCTACATATGCAGATTAAAAGCACTACTAGCAAAATTTAAAAAAACATAGGAGAAAATCTTCAGTGGTAAGTTTAAAGCTGGCTAGCATAGCTGTTCTGAATCTATAATATCACATTGTTTATTATTTGCTCAATCTCAAGGAATTAAAATAAAAATGTCACTGAATAATAGTTAATACATCAGAATTCAGGTCATTTTTAAATGAGCATGACAAATCTTTCCTTTTGTGAATGTAGGGTAGGAAGAAACACACACTCTTATGCTTTTTCTCATTCTTGGCAGCCAAAGGTGGAAAAAGGTAAAACATTTTTCTCTACGGAGCCACTGAGATGCAAATAAAGAGACACTTAAAAGACAGAATATTGACTTTTACAAGTATGCAGGTCTTTACCTAGATCCTTACCCTATTTCCACAGACTCTCCCTTATTAAGAATGGGAGCTAAGGATGTAAGGGCGATCTGGCTTCAACATCTGTCAAGGCACTGATGGGCACGGTTGACTCAGCTCATCTGGCTGGCTGGGCACGGTGTCCCCACCTACTCTCCTAACTTCAAAGACGACCTCTAACTCCAGCGCTGCTCACCAATAAGAGTTCCTTATCTGTGTTTTCTGTTAGAAATATTAAGACCAGCTAGAATGCAGGACATGTGGCATGACTCATACATAAAACTTATTTCACTTTGGCTACGTTGTCCCAGCTTTTACTTTCTCTTTGCCCCGATTTCCTCGGATTTCCTCGCTTATTTCAAAGGGAAAACAAAAAAGTCTCTGCCATATTGCTTCTTGTCTTAATACAAATGTCTGTATCTACAGACACCTCAGCTTCATTAACTCTAAAACTGAATCCATTATCTTTCTCGCTGAACTGGTTTCTCCTCCACTTCCTAGCACACGTGTGAAGTGGAGAGTTGAGGGTGCGGTTGGGGGAGAGGAGTACTACTACTGCCTGGGTAACCTCTCCTAACATCTTTTCTCATGCACTAAACGAGAAAAGACACAGAGACAAAATTGTGTAACTGGCTGAATAGCACAACAGTCCAGAGCGCAAGTTTTAAAGTCAGACCAGATTTAAACACAGGCTCTGCAGCCACTAATTGTGTGACCTTGGACAAGTCACTTTCAACCTCTTCACTGAAAAAAAATGCAGATAATAATAGCATCTACTTCACCGGGCTGCTCTGATGACAAAGGGAATACAAAGGGCTTAGCGCCATGCCAAGCACAGAACACACAGATGTACGCTCTGTTACTGTTAAAGTCAGCCCTCTGGGAGCTGTCTTTCAATCTCCCACTCCTAGAGTCACAAGTTTTATCAAATCAGCCCACTAAAAGCATCCCCCAAAATATCCCACATCAGTCACTTCACTACACATCCAAACTTTAGTCCAGACCTTGTCATCGCCTATCTAATTTACTCTAATTTAACTCATAACTGTTTTCACTGCTTTTCTGATTCCTGGGACCAAATCAGTCCCATTTTCAAGGAAACACCAAATTATTATTTTAAAATAAAAAAACTGATGTCATCATTCCTTCTGCTGCACGCCTGTTACTACCCTTATCCCTCACTAGCTCTCCAGTGCCGACATTACGTAGTATAAAATTTTTTTTTTCAATTTTTAGATAGGCCTTGCTATGTTCAAGTTGGCCTTGAATTCACTATGTAGCCCAGGCTGGCTTTGAACTTGTGGTAATCCTCCTGCCTCAGTATCCCAAGTGCTGGGACTACCAGTGTGTGCTACCACACCCCATTATGTAGTATGAAGTGCATGCTTCCCAGCATTTCAGAGCTCTCACACATCATGTCACACCACGCTCTTACTTCCCATGCCCCAGCAGTTCTAAACTCCCTTTAATTCTCTAACATGCTGCTGCTTCACACCCAGTGTTTGCTTCTGCCAACACTGAGAAAGTCCTCCTCCTGCTCCACACCTGCCTAGTTAACTCCAAATTCCTCCAGGCTCAGCCAATCAGTTTATCTACAAGTACTGGCAAGGTGCAGTAAAGCATTACTGAACTTCATAAAAATAGCAGTTGCTCATAGAAAGGGGTACACATTGTCCCATTTGCCACAATCCACCGTGCCTTACACTGTGTTTTGTTACATCTTACCCACTTCTCCACTGGCTAATTTGAGGCTGAAACTTGCTACTAAATTATCCCTTTTTTATTTTATTATGTTTTTAAATTTTTCCTTACCCTATGCTTAGGAGATAAACAGAGAGCCAGAGTAGCAAATTAGACAGTTCTTCCTTGTGACCACAATTAGCTTAGAAGTCAAAATTGCAATCCTGCTCTCAATGTTCCGTGTTCCAACCCACTGGTCTCCCAAGTATGTGCCTCCCCCAAGATGTACATACAATGATCCTATCAGTGTGGAAGCAAGTATCTGAATTTCTTTTTTTTTTTTTAGTACTGGGAATTAAACCCAGCCTTCACATTGAGCTATATTCACAGCCCCCAGCACTCCCTCGGCCCTCACTCTTTTTTTTTTTTGAGGCAGGACCTTGCCAAATTGCCCAGGCTGTGATCTTCCTGCCTCAGCCTCCCACCGTGTTGGAGTTACAGGCAGGAGCCACCACACATGGCTAAAACTTTTATTCATGCTCATTTTTATAGAAGACACAAAGAAAACATAAAGCTTTATTAATAATATATAGACTGACTACAGTACATCTCCTAGGTCATGCCCATTGGTCAATTGTTGAATGTAGGATACAATAAGTATTCTGAGGGGTGCACGGCAGAGTTCTAGGACACAGAGGAAGACACATTGATACACCCTTTCGTCTGATCTTTTTCTGCACGTTGTGACCCAACGCTTGCTTGTTTACCCAAGCCCAACAGAGGACCTCAGGCATTTAGAGGGAGGAGAACAAAAAGATCCAACACAGGAGATAAATGAAGCTGGCAGACAGGATGAAAACTAGGAGAATGAGAATCCAAAAAAAACAATTAAAGAAAAGAGGAAATCATGAACTGGATCAAACGCTGAAAGGTTAAAGACGAGGACTGAGAACTGATGGTGATTTGACAGGATGGACCATAGCAGGTTATTTCATTGAACTAGTGCTATGGTTTATGTCTAGATATCCCCCCAAATCCTCATGCAGTCACGGGGGTGGACTTTTCAGAGGTGGCTGAATCTAGAGTCTATGATGCTGGGATCAAGGGTGTGAATGCTACACCCTAGGGCAGATAGCCTGCACATGACATAAGGGACAGAAATGAATCTTGTCTCTTCCTTGTTGCTTTTGCTGTCTTCTGCTGCCATGAACTGTTGCCCTCTGCCATGTCACCCTGCCTTGGAGCCGGCTGATTACGGACTGAAGCCTCCACAAACTGTGAGCTAAATAAACCTTTCCTCCTCTAACTTTGGGTGCCAGGTATTTTGTGTCAGCAATGAGAGAAAACTAAGTTAGACAAATAGTGAGGATAAAAGCTTGACAAGAGCAGTTTAAAAAGCGAGACCAGTAGCATAGTACGTGTTTTTCTCCAGCCACACTGTGATACCTGTGTTCAAGTGAAGAGTTACAGAGTTAGAATAACTAGGGCTGGCTTTGTCTAGAGTACTAGCACAGAGGGCAAAGGAGCACAACTGACAGTGTATGCACCAGAGGAATGACAGTGATGCACACAGTGCAGGAAGTCAAAGCTAGTTAAGAATGAGATAAATACAAATATTTATTTAGTATAAAATATTTTTGCCTTCCATTTTTAAAACAATATCTTAGATGCTTAGTTTTCAAAAGTCTTGTGAATTTTGATGGCTTCTAAAGACTATTAAGTCTTACCAACATTCACCTTGTTGCAGGCCAAGTCTAAAAGTCCTCCTCAACGCCTCTTCTTCCATCCAGTGCAAGAGCAAAAGCTCATCTCCTTTCAAAATATACTGAGCCCAACCACTTCTACTACCCTATCCTAGTGCTTGCCTTGCTTGAGCCATGCCACTGTTGGTCCTTATTATCTACTCTTCCTCTAAGAAGCCAAAGAAATTCAAAATTAAATGAGGTCACAACTTGTTTTCCAACATTCAGCGATTCTTGGTCACTCTTAGAGGAAAATCCAAGTCCTGACAGCGGCCTGTAAAACCAAGCTCCTGCCCATCTCTCTGGGCCACCTCCCACCTCCCACCTCTCAGTCCTGCTCCCAGGCTCGGCCACGCCGTCTCCCCTCGCATCCTGCAGACTTGCCAAGCACAGAGTCAGCTCAGAACCTATGTATTTCCTTTCCCTGGAATGGTTTTCTCAAATAATCATGGTCCATGCTTTCCCTTCCTTCCTAACTCTGCTCGAATGTTGATCCCTCACTGAGAACTTCCCTGATCATCTACCTAAAACAGACTGATGTGCCAATCTGGCTTTGCTCAGCTTCATTTTTCCTCAAAGAATTTAGCATTATCTATCACTATAGTCTTATTCTTCTGTCTGCCCACAAGAATGTGAGCCTCACAAGGGATTTTCTGTTTTGTTGCCATGGTGTCCCAGCTGCTGGAATGCTGCACTTTAGAGAGTAAGCATTCTCTACTTACTGAATGCTTTTTTTAGTTTCTATCTTTTTATATTTTAAGCATATATATTTGTAGTACAATACAAGAATACAATAATAAGATGATGCATAGTCAAACTTTTTTTTTTCTCCTTTACTGAAAGGGCAAACAAGAAAAAGAAGGAAAAGGTCTGCGCATCGCAACTATAACCAATGGACAAACAGCTCACATTCCCCGGGTGCAGTAGCACCAAGACCCTGTTTCAGGGGCCTTCGGTCACATCTAGTTGTTCCTCACCAGAAGAAAAGCTCCCCATACGGGATTAAGATCTTCAACCAATTCCTCTGTCCTCTGCCCTTATGTTCCTCTGGGACACAGTATAAAATACCAGCTTTTGCTAAAAATGAATGGACTGTCTGTTGTACTACAAAGAAGGGTTGATTACTCACAGGTCCTACGCAGTTGAGGACAACTGTTGCCTGTTTAGCCATTTCATCAAGTGAGGCTGGATTAGTGATATCACAAATTATTATTCCAACTTCAGATGATAATGTCGGTCTTCCTAAAATAAAAAACAAATTAAGTAAAGCAAATCCTACTACAATTTTAGAGACTCCACAACTACTATTTTTTTTGTAATCTATGACCATAAATTTATGAAAGCTAATGCTCCCTCTCAAATTACAAATAAAAATCTTCAATCAGGTAATAAGGAAAAGCTATGAGAAAAATGGAGTCAATACTAAGGGTTACTAAAAAAATCACTAAGCTTTGAAAGCTTTCAAAGCAAGCAATGTGTAAGTTATAGTTCTATGTAACATGACCATCTTAAAATGCTTCAAACAAATTTAGATGCTAAGTAGATGACTGTCTTGACTTCTCTACTAAGAAATTTGTATTATAAATTAAAAACAATTCTCATCCACTTCTCAACAATTATAATGCTCTAATTAGAGGTTGGAAGACTGTCAACCTCAATACCATGAGAACATAAAAGAACTTTGAGGTGAGTCCACATTTAAATCATCCAATCTACATAACATCACCTAGGCTCATAATAAGAAAATAATTAGAATTAACAGCCCCAACAGAGGAATGCAGGTTTCCACTGGATAAGGTACATCCCCAATAACTTGACCTGAGCATGAGAAATGTTAGACACCTAGGCTGTACCTGTGTGGTCTTGCTGATCAGGAAAAAGAAATGGGAATACTGTATTTTAATTGTGAATTTATCTTTTAGAAAAACAAGGCCCAAAAGCTCTTTGCTCAAAATTGTGTTGGTAGTGGCACTAAGAGTTGTAGGACAGTCTAGCCTACATGCTACCTATACATCTACACACACCCAAGATTGTATATTCGTACTATACGTAGCATAAAGAATGCAGTATACCACGGACTCTCTCAGGTGCATGAGGGGAGTTTAGAGTGGAGAAGAGTCAAATGTCAAGGCTATAGGGTCCTAAGCTAGTGTCTCCCCAGACCCGAAGGCAGGGTCTCAGTGTGTATGTCCACAGCGCTTAGGACACAGTCCAGCTTGGAGAAGACTACTCACTAAATGTACATTGAGTGGGCGCTGAAAAAGTAAGAAAATATCCAAACCAGACATTTTAAAAACTTTTTAAAATGAAGAATAAAACTGCTAGAAGATTCTTACAAAAAGAATGCATTTTTTTAAAACACGCAAAAAAAAATAAAGAATTGGGGGTACGGTTCAGTAGTACAGCGTGTGCTGTGCACGCAGAGACCAAGTTCAATCTTCAGCATCAACATAAACAAATAAACAATCCGATCCGTAAAATTCCTAATCTTTCTGTCCCATCCCCCCAAAAAATACTGCAAAGGGAAGATGAAGAACCCCAATACCTCCTTTCTCTGTCCAACCAAAGTGTCAGGAAACCTCCAACCCCTGGGTAGCCCCGCTGTAAAATGGGTCGAAGCAGACAAAGAAACGACTCAAATTCTTCACTTTCTGGACGGCGGGGCTCCCTAAATTAAGGGCGACCTTCAAACGTGGCGGGGCAAAGAAATCTACATTTCGGTCTCCAGTGTAGGGGGCCGAACGGAGCCAAGAGCACCTCGGAAGCGCTCCGCTCCCCAGGGGGCCGCTCCCCGGGAACCCCTCGGGCAGCTGCGGGGAAGAGGAACGCGCGCTCGGGCCGGGCCGCCCTTTACCCAGCTTCAGCGCCGCCCTCTCCAGCACCCGCAGCAGCTTCTCCCGGGAGCGGCCGGCCACGGCCCACGGCAGGCGGGAGCTCCGCTCGGGGGCCACCTGCTCCCGGGCCACCTCCTCGGTCACGAACTGGCCGGTGAAGCCAGAGGCGCCGAACACCACCAGCTGGAAAGACCTCTGCTCGGTCGCCATGACGAGTCAACAGCCAGCTGAAAGCGGGGGCGGGCAAAGTCCACTGCGCCTGCGCCTCGGGCCGCGACTCGGATACCAGGCGCTGCAACCGCCGCCGCTGCCGCCGCCACCAGCGCGCCGCGCTTCTTTCAGGCCGCGCGCGCCGGCGCGCGAGGGCCACGCCCATTGCCACGCCCACTCGGCTTTGAGCCTCGGGGTCACCCGGCTTGGAGGGTCGGCCGCGCTCGCCGATGGCTCTGGTCTGCAGCCAGTAGCGCGGTCGCCTCTGGCCCTGCTCTGAGCGCCTGAGGCAGCGCGGTTTGTCTTCCCCGCAGCTCCTGGAGCTGGGGGCGGCGGCCGCCGGCTCTTGCTGTGCTGGAGGGTTGCGCCAAGACTGCAGAAAGCTGGAGCGGAGGACGCGGCCCTCGCCCAGAATTTCACAGCTTCCAAAGCCCGGAGGCCCAGGCTGTTTCCGAAGCCTGGGGGAAGGCGGAGGGGAACGCGGTGAAGCCGAGGAAGCACTGGTGCAGGGCATCAGAGTAGGCTCTGTGTCTCTTTTTCTGCCTCTCTATTAAAACATGGAAGAGGCCCGCGATTGGAGCTGAGGTCCTGTGCTGGGTCTAACAGACCTATTTGCAGCCGTCCCTGCTAAAGGAGGCTAACCTGGCTCTGTGCTCATAGCAGTTCCGGTGGTCCATCCTAGGTGGCCAGTTTATTTAAATAAAGTAATCAATTAAGCTGTCCTTCCGCCCCATTGCCATTTGCTATACATACTGCTTGACCCTATTGCAGCTCTGGATTTCTTAGAACCAGTTGTGGTGCTGAAGGCTGTTGACTTCGCAGATCTTCAATCCCCCTCCCTGCTCCCTACAGATAAGTTCTAATAAATGTACACTTGCTTAACTTTTTTTTTCTTTTTTAATTGTGTGTCTGCTTTCTGTCACTATTTTGGCTCACAGTTTTGGTGGCTGCAGTCCAGGATTGCGTGAATCTATGGGCCAGTGGTGAGCGTCCTGGTGGCTATGGTGGAATTCCTGGGGGAGTAAACTGCTCACTCAGCCGTGAAACAGAGAGAGGCACCAAAGGGAGAGACCCTGACTAGGGTCCCACCATTCCTTTCGAGGACACCCCAACGATATAAAAATCTCCCGATAGACCCCCTTCACCTCCAATAATGCCACTTTGCTTACCCAGCCTCATAACACATGGGCCTCTGGGGAACATTCAACATCCAAGCTATAGCACACTATAAAACCACTCGAAAATTTAAACTTTATTTTAAAAATCACCTGTGCACATAAATAAGTTATTTCATTTAATGCTATTCAGCAAGAAATTTCAAGGAGCCTATAGTATGTTAGACTGAAGTAGTAGTTAATGAGAGTATGATGATTAATGAGACAAGGTCGTTACTCATCCTAATTGGGGGAATAAATAACTTATGTGCAATGCATGTGGCAAAGGAGGGGAGGAACAAGCTAGCGTAGAAAAAATGAGAAGATATTTGTCCCTGATTGTACCCTGTTGGTGATACCTAAGACTAGGCTAGGCACCCCTGAGTGTAGTAATCTGTATGGTTCACTGGAGATGGACACATTTAGAGAGGATTTTGGAATTAGTAGGGCTTAGATATAGAAGAATTGAGAGAGGGACAAGTATTCATTTATTCAATAAACATTAGGTATGTCATGTCTAATGTATCCAGTACAAAAACCAGGGCCATATTTTCAAATATTTCTACAAACACCAGGAGGCATTAAATAAAATACAAACATCTAGTGTGGATTTTTAAAACTCTTAATAAGAACAGGTGTATACTTTTAAATTTATGAAGTAGTAATATGAGAAAGTAAAGTCAATAGCATCTGCATCCACCACAGAGCTTCAGGAAAACATTCCAGATAGCGAGGTGCCCATCCTCAAATACATTTCCTTCCCAATATCAAAGACACCCCACCTGCCCAAATTTGGTTTTTATCATTCCTGTTCCTTCCTATTCCTGCTATATATATATATATATTTCTAAACATAATATTTTGCATAGTTTGAATATTTTATAAATGCCAACCCTTCTGCAACTTTCTCAATCATGAGATCTTTAACATATTCCCAAGTAGTTTAGAACAAAAAACAATGTGTAGTATATGTGCAGAGAGATACTGATACAATGCTGTGCTGCATTGTACAATGCAATACAAGAAATACTACAATAAAACTCTCTCCTTGAGTACACATGCAAGACTATACCCATTATATACAGTCTGCCAAAAAAAACGTATACACACTTCAGGAAAAGAAAAACTTGTATGTGTTTTAATACAAAATTTATTGACACATCATGAGATGAATACAAGTTACCTTCGGTCTCTACAATTACAAGAAGTACTAAAAGTGATGGCCATTAGTGTCCAGACATTTATTAGTACAGAAAACTGCTGCTTGGGCAATCTTGATCATTGAGATTACTACATATGCATTTTCTATTTCTTCTCTAAGGGCTGGCAATGTAATAGGTTTTTGATAGATTCTGCTAGGCTGGGCTTAGCTATCTGTAACATGACATCCGCCCAACTTGGTACCAGACCTAAAGAAACAACTTATCTCTCCAAGAATAACTTGTATGTTCTCCTCATTCCAGAGATAAACCTCTGGCTCCCTTTTTGTGCATGTACTGAGCCCTCTCCTATCCCAAGACTCCACAATCACCCAAGCCTCCATCCCCAGCCCCCGTTAAACCTTTGTCTCCTGTTTTACACGGACAGATGCTTCTTCAAATCAGCTGTTAATATGTCATTTTGCCCACCTCCCAAACTCCTCCCCCAGCCAAAACTGATAAAAGTAGTTCCACTTTGTTCTGAGAGCTGCTACACCCCTATAGTGCTCCCCCGTGCCCTCATTAAAGGCCTCTTCCTACTTTGTCTCCTTCTTATCTCTCCAGCACCACTTCAGATTGAGTGCCAAAAATACTCAGTTTTCTGTGATATAAAATATCCTCTAGGGTCCCCCATACAAGGATAACGCCATCTGTTGATAAAACACTGTACTATTTTTCTTTTCTTAAAGTGTGTACACATTCTTTGGCGGACTTCCTATTGGTAAGAAAAATAGTTGGTCCTAGAGTATGCATACTTATGATATCAAACTTCTCCCCAACACAAATGTATGAATTTACACTTTTAGCAATATCTGAGAATTCTCTGTTGTTTTACATCCTCGCCAACGGTTGTTGTTTTTGTTTTCATTTTCTGTATTGAGAATTAAACCAAGGACATTACCACCAAACTACTTCCCCAGCTCTTTTTTGAAATACTGAGCTCTCCAAGCTGAGTTTGAATTTGCAATCCCCTGGGGCCTCAGCATTCCAAAGTGTTGTGATTACAGGCCTGTGCCCCCACATCCAGCTAAGGCTTTGTTTTTGAGGTAATGAAAATGTTATAAAATTGAGCCAGGTGCAATGGTGCAGGCCTGTAATCCCAGCTACTCTGGAGGCCGAGGCAGGAGGATCACAAATTTGAGGCCAACCTGAACAACTTATGAAAGTCTCGAATAAAAAAGGCCTGGCATGTAGCTCAGTGCAAAGGCCCTGGGTTCAATCCTTGTTACCAAAAAAAGTCTGAAAAGTTAAAAGCAGGAGCTTGGTTCAGGGGGCCCAAGCCAAGCACACACACAGGTGGAGAAGGCCTTAGGCAGGACAGGATCCAGTCCCTAGCCAGCACAGCTCCACCTGCTTGACGAGAGGTCAGGAGCTGACTCAGCCAGGGCCTCATTCCTCTTGCAAAATTACCTCCTGTTGTAAAGATGAGAGAAATCTGATTTTCCTGCAGAAAAAACCAATAAGCTAACACACCTGTCAGATCAATAACATAATTTGGATGAACTCTGAGTGCTGTCGGGCTGTCTCACTTAAGGACTAGTTATTGTTTATCTTGAAAACATGTGGAAGAGATTGCATTTCCTTATATAAAACAGAGCAATTTCTTCCTGTCTGCAATTTCTTAGTCCATGATGCACATCACCTGACTTAAGTCTTCTTTACTAATAAAAGCGTTCTCTTTCTTGCCCAGTGTGATCATGCACACCTGTCATCCCAGTACTCTGGGAGGCTGAAGCAGGAGGATCGAAAGTTTGACTCCAGACTGGGCAACTTAGTGAGACCCTGACTCAAAATAAAAAATAAAAAGGGGCAGAGATGCAGCTTAGGGAAAATTTTTGTGAAGATTCTGAGTTGGGAAAGTGGCTGTCAAACTTGCATCTGCTCCAGGATAAAGAAAGCCTCCTCTCCAGCGATTTTCCACACCCGGCTTTCTCTTCCTTCACCCCACAAGTCTAAGGATCGATCGCGCTGTCACTTTCACAAGTACCAGCCAGGGTCCACACCCGACCTGTCATCCCTTGAAGCCCCCCCTGTCGCTTTAAAAGCACTCCTCTCCCCTCAGGCCGGAAGTCTCTGCCGGGCGGCCCTTTAAAGCCACCAGCCACCTTTCTAGCTAGACACGCTAGAGTAGTGAAGCGCTAAGGTCTTGGAGGGCAGCAAGTGGGCAGTATGGGCCCTGACCGATGCTTGCTGGCAGGCGCACCGCCGGGTCGCGAGAGGGAAAAAAGGCAAGACAGGGAGGACCCTAAAGAGAGCAGAGCCCCTCGGGACCAGGCAAGAGGTGTTGCTGGCTAAGCAGGCGCTGTGCTTCGCATTGCACACATCAGGAGGTGAGCAGGATGCAGCTGAGCAGAATTCGAACCCAGGCAGCGCGACTCCACCGCCTCTGTCACGTTTGCGCTACGGGGTCCGGGCGCCCCCTGAGCTTCCGTCCCCGTGATCGTGTGCACGGCAGCCACTCCTGCTGCTGCTGCCCCCTGTGGCCCGCAAGGGTCCCTGGGGGCCAGGCTGGCCGGGGTCGCCAACCTCCTGCAGCGCGAGGCTCGGGGGACCCTGGCAGCAGCGGACTGGAACAGCCTGCAGCCTGAGCCAGCGGCAGGCCAGGAGTGGTGTCTGCAGGGACCCTGGGGTGCCTGTCCCCTGTAGACGTCTTTCAGAGGCCCTAGGAGGCCACACAAGATGAGAAAGCCTGCAGGACAGTCAGGCCCCAGAAACAGGCCCACCCCAGCGGGGATGTTTCCTATTCTGAGCCCATCCCCCATTCCTCAGTGCCCCAGGCTTCTTTGGGGTTCCTTCCTCAAAGGTCTCACAGCCTCACTTGAAACCAGGGAAACTGAGGCTTCCTAAGTTGTTTCTGGTGTCCTCGGGGACTTGAGCACTTTCTAGTACCCTCTGCCTCTGACCAAAGCCAGTCAGGCCCAGGAGGAAGGAAGTAGGGGCAGGAGCAGCACCCCCAGACACACATCAAAACAGTACCCCCAGGAGGCCCCGCAGGAAATGGGATGGGTAGAGCTCTGTCCCACAGAGACCCCTTCTCACCCGGTGTCCCGCATCCACAGACCTCAGCAGCAGCCTTTCTGTCTACCCGGGCCACCACACTGGGTCTGGTAGCACAGCCCATGTGACGCCTACCTCCCCAAGGCTGTGCCCACTCCTTTGCCGGGCCCATCCTGGGCCAGGTGGACACACTGAGGTCCTCAGGGCTCAGAGTCCTGGAAACCAGTATAGGCACAGAGCTCTGGATGTCTTCTCAGGCCTGGCGGCCCATGACAAAGAGCCGGCTAACGCCATAGCTGCCAGGGACTGACCCAGGAGTGCCTCTCGCGGGATAGGCAGCCAAGCCGTGGGGGTCCCCGGATCAGGTACCAGGGTCTAGCCCTGCCACTCTGGTGATTCGGGATATCGGTGGCCAGGCCTTATGGTACCAAGACTGACCTCTCTGGCTCTGCACCCTCTGGAAGTCAGCAGATGCCAGACTGGGCCACCACACTCTGCCTGCTCTTCATCCAGAGCCAAGGAGGCAGCAGGCTGGGCGGGGAAGCTGGAACGGACCAGGAACAATGAGAAAGGCAGCAGTGGGATCAGGTGCTCAGAGGACTGGGGACTGTTCCTGGCTGCTGCTGGAAGCACTGGCCCTGCTAGGTGACAAGTGTCCTGGCAGGAAGCACTGGCCCTGCAAGGTGACAAGCTGCTTTGCTCCGCCACAGGTGCTGGCCCTGAACCTGTGGCCTCCCCAGCCCCCAACGCCCCTGCATGGAGCTGCTGCCAGCCAAGGAAGGAGGTTGGGAGGGCAGGCCCTGCATCCTCCTCCTGGCCGGGGTCCAGCAGGCAAGGAATACCAGCTGGTGCTCACCAGCTGCACCCAGGCCTGCATCTCCCCTTAATGCCACCACTCAGGTGCCACCTTGGCTGTGTGGCAAAGGTTGTGGGAGCCCGTGATCAGTGTCCAGTGCTCAGGTTTGTTCTCTGCCTGTCTTCTCCCCGGGCTGGCCCAGGCCATGAGGGTGTGAGGGGAAGTCACTGGGGAGTCCCTGTTCTTGGAGGCCTTGGGCCAGGCGGTGGCTGAGCACCAAGCTGCTGGGCCATTTCTCCATGGAGAGCAGAGTTCTGGGTGAGTCCCCATTGTTCCTGCCTTCTGTCCTAGGGTTAGTTTCCCTGCAATCCACACTCACCGGTCAGGGGGCCCCCTGGATGGAAATCATTGGGCCTCCTCTGTGGCCCCTCACCAAAGACCCTCTGCAGATCTGGCTTGCATCCTTCCTGCTGTAGTCTCTGCCTACTTTCTTTGCACCCTGTCTCATGTGTAGGCTGGGGCTCCAGGCTCCCCTCCATGTAACACCCCCACACCAGAAGCCCCTTCTCCCACGAATTTCAGAGTAGGGAATAGCAAGCTGGATGTGGTGGCACACACTCGAAATCCCAGCATTTAGGGGCCTGAGGCAAGAGGATCACTGCAAGTTTGAGGCCAGCCTGGCCTGCAGAGTAAGACTGTCTCAAAGAAACAAAAGAATGAGGAGCAGGAGAAGATTATCTCTCAAGGAGCAGTGGGGGTGAAGTCTCTGCAGACTCCTCTGAGGGCTCAGCGCCCCACTAGGAAGTGTTCCTGTCACAGAGAGAGCTGAGGGTTTAGATTAGGCTTGGGTTTGGGTTTGGATTAGGGTTGAGTTTAGGGTTAGGGTTAGGTCAAAGAAAAGCGCGAGGTTTAGGGTTAGGTTTGGCTTAGGGTTAGCATTAGGGTAGGTATAGTGTCAGGATTAGGGCTAGGGCTAGGGCTAGGGCTATATTTAGGGTTAGTTTATTATTAGGTCTTGTGGCATAAGATTAATTTTGTCATCAAGGTGCATAAACATGAGTGTGTCAGACCCACGTTTATTCTTTAGAATGTATCTATTATTGTATAAGTTTTGTTAAACATGAGTACTTAACAGAAAAAAAAATGTTGAATTTTTAATATTGAGTTTTTATAAAAACAATAAAAATTTTCAACATCAACTGCTTTTTGGTGAACTCTAGAAAGAAAATCTTTAGTTATCACACCTAAGGCAGTCCTCACATATGACAACTGCATATTCCATAGTCATGTACCACTTACACTGACATCACATGTGTTTTGCTTTCATGTCCCCTTTGTAGGACATCTCAGTGATCTTGCTGTTTTGTCAGGAGGTTCTTATACCATGTGTAGTTAATAGGAACATCAAATATCAATAAAATGAAGTATTCTTAATGTGTATTGTATGTTTAGAGTAAACTTCAACATTTTCACATCAGCTATGTACTTGCTTGCAAAACCTAAAAGATAACATCAGAAATAAATTCCTATATGAACTATAACGAAATTACCACTGGAACCCGACTGTAAAAGTAAGCTTTGCTTCAACTGTCACACCAAAAGTAGTCTTCACACATGATAATTGCATGTTTCATACACAAGTATCACTTACACTTATAGCAGCACATACATTTTGTTATCCTGTGTTTTGTTGTAGAGCATAGTTGACATCTTTTTTGTTTTCATGTTATCATAGTAGGTCTTTGGGTTGCCGCACCTGCCCATTCACCTGTCAGCTCATCAGTGTGCTCCCCAATTTTTTTGTATACTTCCCTGGGTAGAAACATTTTGTTTTTCCTCTGATGTAAATGATCTCTTATTGGCTTCAGTCCCAGTCCTCTAAGAAAATTTCTCCATGATACTTTGCACTTGTTATTTTCTTTATAAACTATCCAAATATACCACATGTTTAGAACTGAGTAAAACACAGCCATTGACCAATGCTTTGTGTTTCAAGTGGCATCATAGTTGCTGCATAACTCAACCCAGCATCTACTCCACCTTTGGTTTTGCTGTAGAAAATTTCCATGTCAGACTTCCATTTTGTCAAAAATTTCCTATCAATATTTCCATAGTAGGGAAATGTTGGCAGCAGTACCAGTTCATTTTTCTTTGCCATATTCAAAATCAAAGTTTTATCTTTCTGAAATCCAAAGATTGCACTATACAATTCTGTTTTGAAATTGCAACATTTCATTTGGAATTTCTGCTTTGTTCTTGTGTACAGTTCCTGCACTGGTCAACTTGTGCTTTGTCAGCAAATGTAACATCAATTGGGAACTGGTAAACCAGTTGTAAAATGTCATATTCTGATTAGTTTGGGAGATGGGACTGTCTTGCTTACTTTTCACTAGCTACTGGGAAAGAATACCCAATGCCCAAAATTAGGAAAGGAAAGGTTTCTTTCTTACAATTCTCTGGAGTTTCAGTTCATACTTAGTTGGCTCCAACGCAGCATGGTGTGGTCGAGCCACAATTCATGGCCACCACGAAAAATAGCAAGGCAGGAACCAGTCAAGAGAGACAGAGACACACATTTATCCCACCCTTACTATGTATGTCAGCTCTACCCCTGGGCAGGTGCAGCACTCACACCACCAATCCCAGTGCTAGGCAACAAACCAATTACAAACACCAGACTCAGCCCCATCCAAATTACTTGAGGCCTTGGGGGGACACAGGATCAACCAATACATTCCATCCCTGGCCCCCCAAGGACTCATGTATATCCTTCATACCAAAGACATTTAGTCCATCTCCAAGAGTTGCCAAAGTCCTAACAGTTTCAGCATTGCTGAAAAGTCCAAGTCCCAAATCTCCTCCAAGATCTATGGCAAGCTCTTATTTGTAACCCCCTGTACAAATGAAAACAAGGTTAAACACTTCCAACATACAAAGGCACAAGACAAACATTACCATTCCAAAAGTTACAAACAGGGGACTACAAAGCATTGGAACCAAAGCAAGTCCAAAGTCCAGCAGGGCAAACATTAAGTCCTGGAGTTCTCTGCTCAGCATATGAAGCAATCTGGTTGCAAGCTCCAACAGGCTTGAGTGACTCCACCCCTGCGGCACTTCCAGGGGTTTTAACCTCCACAGCTTCTCTCTTAAGCCTACCCCACTTGGTTCTCACAGCTTTCCTTGGACTATCCACATTTATGGCTTTTTCAAACCTTTGGGTTTTCCATTGTACCCTGGGCTTCACCCTTACATCTTTACACATTGTCCTCTGCAGTCAGGGCAGAAGCTGCACATTTTTCTTGCACATAAAACCAGTGCCACATGGATGCCGCCAAGGACCACTGCCAGCTGGAACAGTAGCCAGGCTTTCCTCTCTCTTGGCTGTGGTGGTCGACTGCCCAGATTGCTGAGCTCTCTGAACCTGATTGTGAGGAAAAGCTTCTCTATGCCTCCACCATTCTGGAATCTGGTGTGGCTGCCACCATTTTGAAACCTCCTGTGGCCTCTGTCGCCACTCTGGACGTGGTGCTCTGTGGCTTTTTCCTCCGAGCAAACTCTTTCACCTTTGAAGGCCTGAGGCTGCAGAGGGTGGAGGTGTGTTGCTTCCTGGGATGCCCCCAGGCCTTCTTTTTGATTCCTTTGTTCCTTCTCAGCAATTAAGGTCTCAGCTCTATCTTCACAGTCCACAGCTTTCTGGACAAACTCACAACGTTTTAAATCACCATGCTGGGCTCTTTGCTTTTGATTCCCAACATAAATCTGGCTAAAAGCCTCCACCAGTAGCCAGGCCACCATTTTAACATTAGGTTGCCTTGAAATTTCTTCTTCCAGACTAATCAATCCTTTGCCCTTAATCTCAGTCTCAGGCAAAGTCTCTGGGCACGGGCAGAACACAGACAAGCTTTCTGCCAAGCTGTAACACACATCATGTGGAGTCCAACAACCAATGCAGTCCTTCTTCTCAGCAGAAACCTCCCAAGCCTGGTTTTTACCAGCAGGCTTTCTATCAGTCTTCTGGTCTCCTGGACTCTGACCAGAATCTCCCATACAGAACAGTCTAAGCTGCTCCAGCTCTATGCATTTAGGTGACATCTCTGAACCTTTCCAAACTCTTCCTACAAGCCATTTCCAAAGGCTCTTGAAACACATTGTCAGGAATAGTCACAACAATAACCCCACCCCACTCTTGGTACCAAATTCTCTCTTGGTTACTTTTTACTCACTGCTGAGAAAGAATACCTGATGGCCAAAATTAGGAAAGGAAAGGTTTATTTCTTACAGTTCTCTGGAGTTTCAGTCCATACTTAGTTGACTCCAAGGCAGCATGGCATGGCAGGGCTGCCATTCATGGCTGCTGCAAAAAACAGCAAGGCATGAACCAATCAAGAGAGACAGAGACATACTTTTGTCCTGCCCTTACTCTGTATGTCAGCTCCAACCCTGGGAGGGTACAGCACTCACACCACCAATCCCAGTGCTAGACAACAAATCGGTCATGAACACCAGACTCAGCCCTGTCTAAATTACATGAGGCCTTGTGGGGACACAGGATCAACCAATATAGGGACCAACAAGTCTCTTCACAGCATCATTCAGTTTATTACTATATGCATATGGACCTGATGGCTGAGTTCTAGCATAAATGTCTAAATTGAATGGGTAAGTCTTCACATATACAAGGGCATACATTTTATGCCATATTTTGACCCATCACTTTTCTATAAGTCTTTTACATTCCTGTGATCACCATGAAAAATTCCTGCTAAGTACAGCAGACCTATGAATGTTTTCAGTTCAGCTAGTGAGGTGTAATAGACACATTTTTTGATATGGCTATTGGTGCATACAGAACATGTTACTTGCATTTCAGCCTTTGTGTATTTCACAGCATCTTGTAAACTTACTTCTGTTACAATTTCTGACATTGAATGGTAGCACTAGCATTCTGTCCAATATCTTTCACCCCTGCCAAGACCCTCAATAAATTTTCAGACCTCATTATAACATTGGATAGTTCCATTTGGTTGCATAGCCATTCCACAACATTTTGACAGGTCAGAAAACATTGCTGTTGTCTTCATCATCTGAATCAAGGAGGCCTGTATTCCCTGTTTATCAGTCAATTCTTGCTCCACTTCACTGTCACAGGAACTTTGGCTCACATGGCCAGTGCCAAAGTCATCATCATACCCTACTCCACTCTTCTGTTATGAAAGTATGTATATTATCATAATGGATCATCTTCATTATCCATGCATAAATAATCTGATGATTCACTTTTGACCTCCTCCAAAATTTGAAAATCTGTCTGATTTTTCATGTACCACTGTGCTGAATTGGTGTACCCCTACTAGAAAAATCTACAGAAAATTTTTTGTAACAAATCCCGGAGAGGGGCCAGGGGTATAGCTCAGCGGCACAGCACCTGCCTGGCAAGCACAAGGTCCTGAGTTCAATTCCCCGTATCAAATAAATAAATAAAAATAAGTCGTGGAGTGATGTGGGCTATTCGACCCTCTGTGATGCTCAGATAAATATATGTAAAACAAAGTTACCTGGAGCAAAATGTGGGTAAATGCATAAATTGTTTCTATATCCCTCAAGGGAAAGGTAATGAGATGCACAGTCAGCTACTATTATAGTAGAAAGGTAAGGAGATTGACCCACTGAGCACACACTTATGTATCTGCCATTAGGGCTAGGGCTAGAGTTATAGTTAGGGTCGGGTTATGTCTGAGGATAGGTTTAGGGTTAGGGCTAGGATTAGGGATGGGACAAGATAAGGTTAGTATTAGGGTTAGAGTTAGGAAGTAGATTTAGGGTCAGGGTTAGGATTAAGGCTAGGAACAGGGCTACGATTAGGATCAGCGCATTTGGTAACTGCAAACTGCTAGCTCTCGGTATTTGGATACAGACTAGATACAGGGAATGGAATCCTGGCTGTGGTTCCTGGAATGCCTGCCTATCTGCGGTTCTAATTTTCAGACTGCATGTATATCAGGCCTCTGTAGCAAACAGCAGTTTGGCCTAAATATTGCTATTCAGCTCTGTTGAAAAGCAGGAGGGAGCAGAGTCCTGAGTGTCTCACTATTACGACGTCTAGGTTAGAAGTCTCACCAAATCACCAGATTTGTTCTGCTGTTTTAAATGAAATTTGCAGTTAGGGTTAGGGTTAGGGTTTGCATTAGGGTTAGGGCTACAGCTGGGGCTATGGCTATGTCTAGGGTTAGCATTATGGTTATGTTTAGCATTGGGTTAGGATTAGTATTAGGGTTAGGGTTATAGATTAGGGTTAGGTTTAGGGTCATTCTCTGGGCTAGTGCTAGGGTAGATCTAGGATGCAGGTTAAGATTAGGGTTAGAGGTAGTGTTAAAGTTAACACTAGGTTTAGGTCTACGATTAAGTCTAGAGTTCTGGTTATAGCTATGGTGAGGGCTAGATTTAGTGTCAGGGTTCAGGTTAGCAGTCAGAGCTAGTTTTAGGGTTAAGGTTAGGTTAGGGCTGATGCTAGGAGTAGGTTTACAGTTATTGTTAGGGATTTTTAGGGTTTGGGCTAGGGTTAGGGACAATGTTATGTTTAGGGTTAGAGTTTAATAAAATGAAGGTTGCATTTTTGGCTTTTATTGGCTCTCTTCTAGCCATAGAAGTGAATGAAAATTCATGAAGTACAATTTGTCGCTGCAAACAGCTAACGCTCTCAGTGTTTGGCTATATACTAGGTATGGGAATGGAATTTGGTTGTGCTCCTTGGAATGTCTGCTGATGTGCAGTACTGATTTCCAGACTGCATGTATATCAAGCTTCTATGCTGAGTAGCAATTTTTCTCAAAAGGTGCTGTTCAGCTCTTGTGCAGTACAGGAGGCAGCAGAATTCAGAGTGTCTCACTGTCATGAACTCTAGGCTAGAAGTCTAACTGATATCATGGATTTGTTCTGCTGTTTTAAATGAAGGTTTCAGTTAGGGTTAATTTTACAGTTTGGGTTCAAGTTAGGGCTAGGGCTATGTTTAGGGTTAGGGTTACAGTCAGGTTTGGGGTTAGGTTTAGGGTCAGGTTTAGGGTTATTTATGACTAGGGCTAGTGTTAGGGTTGGGTTAGTTTTAGGGTTGGTTTAGGGTTACAGTTAAGGTTTTGTTAGGTTTATGGTTAGAGTTATTGCTAAGCTTAGGGTGAAGGTGTAGAGTTAGTTTAGGGTTAGATCTAGGAAAATGGTTAGAACTAGGATTAGGGTATTGGTCCCAGTTAGATCTAGTGCTAGGTCTATGGTATAGTTAGCTTTAGTTCTACGGATAGAGTTAGACTTAGGGCTGAGTTAGTGTTGGTGGCAGGGTTAGGTTTAGCATTAGTGAGAGGGCTTGCACTATGTTAGGGTTAGTGTTAGGGTTAATGTTGGGTTAGGATTAAGATTAGTGTTAATTTAGGGTTAGGTTTGGTGGTTAGGGTTAGAATTTAGGGTTAGTGTCAGTGTTAGATTTAGGGTTAGACCTGGGGCTTGGATTAGGGTTAGCGTTAGGGTTAGGTCTTTTTAGGGTTAGGCTAGGTTAGGAGTAAGATTCAGCCTTAGGTTAGCTTTAGTGTTTAAATAAATGAAGGATACAGACTCGGATTTTCCTTAGCACTCCTCTAGCCTTAGAAGAATGGAAGAGTAGTGAGTGCATAAAGAGCACTTTGTAACTGCAAACAACTGGAGCTTCAATGTTTGGCTGTAGAGGAGATACAGCGAATGGTGTCTAGGTATGCTGTCTAGAATGTTTTCCTAGGGAGAGCACGGCAAGACAGGTTTTATTAAGAGAGTATAGGTTTCTATACATATTTGTGAGTTCCTAAAATTTTATATGTATATAGATATGTAATTTTTGATTGAGACAGAACAGAGATGTCCCCATCTGCCATCAAAGTTGATGGCACACCCTCAAAGGCGTAATTCCTAATCAATTCCACTTTTCAGGATCACACTGATAATTTAAAATGTTTTCCTACTAATGCTATTCTTCCCCACCACATGATGAAAAGAAGTAAAAATGAGACTTAATTTTGTCCCTGCCGAAACAGCCTTTATTATATATAACATAAAATGCACAGATTTGTGACTTCCCCACATTGTACAGACTACTTTTTGTTGGTTATAGTTATGGCTTGTGCCTGGATGTCCCCCCAAAGCCTCATGCAGTCATAGGTAGACTTTTTCAGAGGTGGCTAAATCTAGAGTGTGTTATTGATTCATAGTGCAATGCTAGGATTAAGGGTACTAGCATTAAGGGTGTGTGATTACTAAATCAGTTCACCGATTGGTTTGGCACTGCCCTAATTCTGGTAACCTGGATGCAATGTAAGGGACAGAAAGAGGCTTGTCTTCTCTTTTGTTTGCTTTTGCTGTCTTCTGCCTGTGAAGAACCATTTCTCCTCTGTGGTGCACTCTGCCATGTGCCACCCTGCCTTGGAGCCAGCCAACCTGGAACAAAAACCTCTGCAAACTGTAAGCCAAATAAACTTTTCTTCTTTTAACTTTAGGTATTGGGTTTTTGTCTCAACAATGAGAAAAAGCAACTATGATCACTATATACTAATTTGCCTCATTGCTGAAATATGTATCTCAAATAATGTTACAAAGTCTGAAAAAGAAAAATTATAACAAGTACACTTGTGTGAAACTGAGTACCTACTATGTTCTGGGAACCATGTGAATCCATTTTAGAGCCTACTCTGTCTGCTAGAAGTTACAAATTCAGTTTTATGAAGCTATAATGAAAGAGAGCTTTCCAACCATCCTTTGAATCTGTGTTACAAAGAACAAATTTAGGAATACTTGCCTATTATGAAGCTTTACACCACAAGGGGTTGTAATCAAAACATATGGTGAATGTTTAGTTCTTTAAAAGTTGTTATAGTAAAAGACACACTGTCATTAATCTTCAAATTCTCTCCCTTGAACATATTTATCCCATCATGCTTGCTACTTTTTGAAGCAACTCTAAGTCTTTTTTCCATGAGTATCTTCAGGAGGTTTGATCAAAATACAGTGAAGACTGCTGCCAAGTGCCATCCCACAGAAAGTCAGGCTCATAAAAAACATCTCATCCACAGTATTCACATGACCTGGCAATATGCAACTTCTAGCTCTTTCCCCAAATCAAAATGATCGTGAAAGGTAAACATTTTTAATTGATTGAAATAATCTGTGCCCATCTCAACAAAACAAAACAAAAAAATTAGGTTTATTTAGGTAATTCCGGGCCTGAGCATACTAAGTCAAATCTCTTGATATGTTTCTTATATCTTGATATACATTGTATGTCTGTGTGTGTTTATCAAGGCTCCCATGTAGGAATGACTTGGACTTGCCTGTATACCTCTGTACATAAACCTAAATTGCTTTATAAAGTCAGTACAAAGATAAAGACCTGCCAAAGAAAAATCTCAGTGGTTATTTCTTGACTTTTGACTAAGATCCGAGTGTAGTATCTGTTCTTATCAGTTTAATATCAGATACACCCTCTATCCAAGGACAATATAGTAATGGGATTTTAGAGCAGGGAGGTGGACTAGGAGCTTGCTCTGTCCACTCTGCACATCGACCTGATATTGTAGAATCTCCAGGAATGCTCCCACACACAAAGGAAATAAGTGGTTGCAAAGTTGTTTGTTTTTTTTTTTTTTAAGAAAAAAGAAAGAAAGAAAAATCTTGGTAAGAGTATACATTTTGAGAATTCCTAATCATACTACCTCTTGATAATGAGGGAAGGAAAGAAATATCTTCCTTCACAGATCAGTTGAAGTTTATTAGCACACAAGTTTATCTATCATTCTGAAACAGAAAATTTACTTTGACTCATGCTTATGTAGCAGAAAAGATTTCTCAAAAGATATTTGGGACATTGTGTGAAGTTACTCAACCCATGGTCATTCTATTGTGTCCCATTAGTCTCTGGGCATTTTTATTATGATTCTTGCCCCAATTCATCAATACTACAATGATTAAAAATGGTAGTTTTCTAATTCCATAATTCTATCCACTTTCAGTAGTTATGTTTCTACCATCATACACACACACTATAATGTTTATATTATCACACACACTATAATGTTTATATTGTCATCACAAGCCTAGAGTGATAGATTTTTTTATTTCATTCAGTGGGTTATAATCTTTTATTATCATTATTCACTCTGATATTCAAATTGTCCCAGATTTAACCAGGGGTTAATTTTTTAAAATACTTTTTAATAGTTGTTCTGTTTAAATCAAGATCTAAACAAAGTTTGTTGATATATCTTATAAGTTTTAATCTGCAAACTCTATTCTCATTTATTTTTGTGTCATTCATTTGCTAACGAAATTCATGCCATCTGTCTCACAGAATTTCCCACATTCTCCATTTGATAGATTGCGCTCTCAATATGTCATCTAACTTTTTTTTTAATCTTCCAAATTTCCTGCGTGTTGATAACTAGACATAGCTGCTTGGTTGTTTTCAAGTCACTTCCTTTGGTATGAATACTTTATATATGATGCTGTGGTCTTCCTGTCATATCATATCATCAGGCACAGGATGTCAAACTGCCCCACTTTCTGTGATGTTTGGACTGATCATTGGATTAAAATGAAGCTAATTTGATCCTCTTGTTAGGACATTTCTTATCAACTGTATGATTACTCTTGTTGTCTTCTTGGCTTAGAGATGCCTAGAGCAGTAAGCATACTTCTGAGTGTGTCTGGATGGGTCACATGACTTCAGGGAATGTATCTGGCCCCTGGCCCCTTCCTCTCTGGCTCTTCCTCTGCTCTCTGCTTCCTAGATGCCATGAGGTGGGCAGCTTCCCTCTATCATGCCCTCCTGCCATATTGTTTCTGCCTTGGAGTCAGCAGACCATGGACTGAAATCTCAACCACTGTGAGCAAAAATACACCTGTCCTTACTGAAGTTGAATATGTGAGATATTTTTGCCACAGCAACAGAAAACTAACTAATCCATCAACCTTTCATCTTATTACCAAGCATAGATACTTGTTGCTTAAAACTGAGTGTCATAATTCTATTGTACATTTTGCATTTAATAGCTGGAATTTTTGTATAGAAAAAAAAAATCTTCATTCAAAAAATTCTATGACTGATGAGAAAAAAATAGAAAGGTTTGATTTCTTCCTTTTATCAATTTTCAGGATAATAACAGTGATAAACATTTTTATAGAATTACCCTAAACTAATGGATTTATATTTAATGTTTCACAGTCAAAATTCTTCTTGATGCGTAAACTATTCCATTTTTGGTTAGTATGATTCATTACAGAACACAGCTTCTGTGTTCTTTTTTTTTTCTTTTGATGTATGAAATAAACATAGTAAACTGTTAAAGTACAGTAAATTTGGATGTATAAATTATTGCACTTAATGCATAAATGCACCCTGTAACCACTGCCTAAATCATGATATAGGATCTTAACTTCTTTGCATTCAACACCAACACCTCCTATGGTTAATAACTATTGGTGGATGAAAGCTGTGCACCTCATGGCAGTCAGGTGACAAAGAAACAGAAAGAGGAGGGACCAGAGTCCCAGCCTCCTTCAAGGACACACCCTGTCTTGGTTACTTTTCTCTCATTGCTGAGACAAAATATTTGACACCCAAAATGAAGGAAGGAAAGGTTTATTTAGCTTACAGTTTTTGGAGGTTTCAGTCCATACTCAGTAATTTGGATAATTTTCAAATGAAAATTAAAACATTCCTGAATAAAGAGTGTTGGAGTTGTTGAAGCCAAATGTATGTGCAGGGCTCAGGCACAGGTGAACTGGGAGCGAGGAGACGCCTGGGGTGGGCAGGATGGGCCACAGCTGAGGTCACCTGGAGACCTTCTTAATTTGCGTCAACTGTTGCTTAGAGGGGTCCTCAAACCCCTCCCAAGTTCCTGCTCAGGTTTCCTGCATTTTCCACTTCAACCCCGTCCTCGTTTTGAATAAATACAGGCTGTCCAGAGATGGTCTCGCTCAGCCACCAGAGTTACAAACTCTGCAGTGGCTCTTGGTCCTCCTGGAGCCCTAAAGATCATACCGCTTGTCTCAGTTATTTGGGCCTTCGCTGCACACTGGTTTGGGACCCTGCAATAGCTCAGACCCCCACAAAAGGGGAGATGTTATATCTAATAACACATATTCACTTAAACACACGCTGACTCCTGCTAATCACACACCCACCTCGAGCTGCCAGACGCACTATTTCTGAGGTTGCTATTTTGTTGCCTACACAAGTTGCCCAGTTCCATACGTGATGTGACTCAGAGTCATCAAGGGAGACTGTGCTTGGCTTGTCTGAAGATGACAACCAACCCTGCCTTCGAAGAATATAGAGACGAACAAGGAATCCAGGAATCCAGCTTCGTTCTCACCCAAAGCCAGGTTTGCTGTTATTCCACAGGACACACCCTGGGCTCTGGCCTTCCTGAGTAAGTGCTGAACTTCACTGGGTTGGGTCTTCTTGTTTCTCTCCTTTTCTTTTTACTTTTGCTTGTCTTTTCTTTCCTTTCTTCCATTAAAATGTTAATAATGCTTTTTTTTTTTAGGTGTGATAATGGTATTTTGGCTAAATTTTTAAAAGTTCTTCCTTCCTTCCTTTTCTCTTGTGCCACGGTTCAGACCCAGGTCTTGCACATGCTAAAAGCACACCCTGTCACTGAGCTGCACCCCACACACTTTGTCTCATTTCTCGTACCTTCTGCCTCCTTCCCTCCAGCACATACACAAATGTATACTTCATTTCCAAAACAGTTTTTCTTAATTTTTTCGTGTATTTACTCTGAACCCAATAGCATTGCTGCATATAAAGTCTTTCCCAAATTCTAGAAAGAAAAACTATAGGAAAGAACAACTGGGATGGGGGAAAGGAGAAAAGAAAGAAGGGGAAAGATCATATAATATATATAATAAATAATTACACTACTAATCTCTATTAGGTCATCAAAAAGAACAGTCTGTGCTTTCATCATCTGATCATTTTCTCATGCCTGTATCTTGTAATCTGAGCAACTACTTTGAAGATAACAATATGCAATAGATTACCATTGTTAATCTCCTATTATTTTGTTTTGAAATTCTGTGTCGTATTTTTTTGCTTTAAAATTTAAAAAAACTATAAATTACTACAAACGAACATTTCAAATAATACATATTCTGTAACCACAAAGATGACACAACCTATAAAACAAAGTGACAAACAGATGGGTATACAATGTGTCATGAAATAAGGACTGGGACTCTTAATAAAGGATTACTTAGGTACTACTTTTATTTTATGAACATAAAACATTTCAGAAGGAAACATTTACTTATAAACAACGTTGGGGGAAATATTTACTTGTTTTTTGTTTTTTGGTTTTTGGTTTTTTTTTTGGAACCAGGGATCAAACTCATGACTTTGCACTTGCAGGGAAATATTTACTTATCAAACCCAACTCTGATCCTATTTTGCACATGTCTGATGCCCGCTACATTGTTACATTTAGCTTCATATTTTATTTCCAAGGATCATTTTTGGTTCATCTCTGTGAAAGATGGGAATCACTACATGAAGCTCTTTGGTTCCTGTTGCCTAAAGGCTATTTTGATTGGCTTGGGTACTCTCCAGTTAAAAGCAGCCCTGGGTATTCTCCTAACAACTCTTCCCAAGGTGTTGGCTATAAATAGTGAGTGACTGCACCCCACAGCATCTGTAGCCGAAGCCCTGGTCACAACTCTGTTGGTCTCACTCAGGAGATGAGCTGAGATCATCCTCATAAACTACCAGAAAGTACTTTCTGGACCAGCAGAAATATTTATAAATGCAAGAGTTCTGCTAGCAAGGTAAACCTTGCTTATAAGTGTTCCACCTCGTAAGGGATGTTGATGGCATACAGGAAATACAAAGCAAGCATCAAAAGCTGCAGCTGCCACTTTTCCTCTTCCCCACGTGTCCGTATGGGATGCATCTTGCATGTTGCAGGAGGACACAGGTTCCCTGTGGGAAGAGGGTCTTCCAGCACTGTAAAGCGCTTATTCCAATCTAGCAATAAATGGTAACGTGAAGAAATTTACCTTCCTGGTGCTCTGTTCCAAAATACCTGAGTGTCCAAGGCAAGCACAACTGCCACTGGGAAGCAGCCACAACACAGGCAGCAAAGGGCAGAACAGCTGGAGGGATAGCAATGGGTAGGAAAGGAAGAGGGGTCTTCAGGGTGCCCAGCCATGGTGATCTCTGCAAGGAGTAAAAGTTACATTAAGGGAAAAATAAAGAAATATTTGCACTATCATCTAGCCCCAGTGTGTCCTTGGTCATTAATGGGTATGCTAGTCAGCTGTCCATTACTGTGACAAAATACCTGAGAAATAAACTTATAAAGAGAGAAAGGTTAGCTGCATGTGGAGATGGACACCTGTAATCCCAGCCACTTGGGAGGCTGAGGCAGAAGAATCTTAAATTCAAATCCAATCTGAGCAATTTAACATGACCCTGTCTCAAAATAAAAAAATAAATAAGAAAGAGCTGGGGCTATAACTCAGTAGTAAATCACTTTCCTAGTGTGTGTTAGCCCTGATTTCAACCCCCAATATGGGGCAGAAGAGGGGGAGAGAGGAGAGGGAAAGAAGGGAAGGAAGAAAGAAGGAAAAGGGGTTTATCTGGGCTCATGGTTTTGTTGGCAGTTCCATGACTGGTTGACCTCAGCTTTTGGGCCTGTGGTGAGACAGCTCATGATGGTAGGAACATGTGGTGGAGCAAATCCACTGTATCACAAGCCAGGGAGCAAACAAAAAGCAGGAGAGGAGTGTCTTGCCATCCCCTTCAAGCCCCAGCACAGTGATCAAAGTTCCTCCCGCCAGGCCCCAGCTGTTACAGGTGCACGACTTTCCAGTGGCTTCCAGCTGTGGACAAGGCTTTAACGCGTGTGCTTTGGAGACGCAGTTCAGATTCAAACCACAGCAACAGGTAAGAGTGAATCCTGGGTGCCTTGCAGGACACCTGGGAGTGAGACTGCCTTCTTCTTGGCTCACACAGCTCCACCTGAGTGGTTTCCTCCCCCAGCCACATGCGACAGAGTCAAGCAATGCCCGCATGAGCCACCATCACATTCCCCAGTCACCCGGAACCCTGAATTACTCAAATTAGACTGCGAGATCTATTTGCATAGAAAAATTAGATAAGGACAGGCGTAAACATGTGATTTGACTCTTGGATGGTGAATGACAATTTGATTAGGATAGGGGGCTCAGGGGACCTTGACCCAGTGGAGGAGTAAAGGACTGACATTGGGCCTGTCCCTTGTGCCCAGGCAATGGTCCTGGAGTTGTGATCATCCTCGTGAATGTGCTCACTCATCTCAGATGACAAGCGTGGCAGTTTCGTCTGTTCTTAGACAATCGGCCTTCGAAAACAGGTCCAGAGGATCTTACCCGTTTCTTCAGTGACAATGAGACTTCCCGGTTGTATAATTTCCATTCGGATTTTTGACAGGATTCTCCACATTCACTATGGAGGTGGGAAAATCCTTTTGGGTCACTTGTCAGCCTTACTTTCCTGCATAAAGTTAAACCGCTCCCAATCCCACTAGCCCTCAGTCCATTCAATCCGTGGTGGGTGTCCCTGAGCCCGACTTGGTGCATTTCCTACTAAAGACCACAAGATGGCGCTACTGGATGCAAAGGCCACAACTGATGGTTTTATTTCCTGCAGGTTGAGGACAAGAAGGCAATCAGCTCTTTTTTACCTGGCTGGTTCTGGTTTACTCATCAACGTCTTCATCTGTTCAACATTTACTGAATGCTACCAGAAGCCTTGAAATAGGAAATGATCACAATCGACATTGGTGTGGTACCTACGTGACCTCTTGCCAAGACTTTGACTTTGTCCTAGCTGTCAGGTCCCCAGGGTGGTGCCAGAGAGGTGGGAAAGATGAGGCCCTAAGGAGTGGGAGGGAGAGGCCTGCGGGTGAGGAGAGCTGAGCCAAGGCAAAAGGATGGTGGGGAACCCAGAAAGAGCTGCTCGGGGCCTCAGCATCTGCATCTGTAAAATGGGCTGGCTGCCCTTGGCAGGGGAGCAGCTCTGTGTGGGCCACAGTGGCTCAGGTACAGCCTGTCCCCGCTTCTTCAGTAGTTTTAGTGCAACACTCCAGGTGCCCACTTCTCACCAGCACCACAAGCTTTTGTCCTTCTCTGGCATAAGGAAGGCAGCCAGGGCAGGCTCCAAGGAATGAAGGGGGCAGAGACCTTGAGATGGACGCACCTGTGTTCAAATCCCAGCTCAACTACAGCTATTTCAGTGGCCATGGACAAGTACTTAGCCCTCTGCCTTCCTGTTACCCCACTGCAGGCCTGGGTTGATAATACCTGCTTCTGTTTGGGAAGATTGAGGGACAAAAGGACTGGGATCAAGTTCCAGCTCAGCTGCTCACTGTGTATCCTTGGGAAGTGTGGTGGATTAACTAGTGGTCAGCTGAACAGAATCACCAGCTGACCTGAATCAGCATGGTGCTGGGTGTGGATGGCCCACCTGAGGCTTGCTGCCAACAACATAAAAAGAATTGGAGGGGAAGATGGGGCACTGTTGATTCTCCTGGAGAAGCTTGTTGCCCTGGTTTTCCTGATGTGAACTTGGCTGTTATCATTGTTGGAGCCTGGGTCCTTACTGTCACTGAGAATGGCTGTGGTTCTCTTTGGGGGAGCTCTGATCCTTACCTTGAGCTTCGCTTCCTGGCTCTAAGGCAGATCCCTCAGCCTGCAGGCGCAGGTCCTTCACCCTGCTGGCTCAGACTTTCTAGCTTCCACCCCTGACTGTTGGGCCTTTCTAAAGCAGATCCCTGATGCAGACTTATAGACACATTGCCACGAGCTCTAGGTCTTCAGCAGGACTCGTGCAGGTCATTGTCATGGGATCCAGGCCCACATCTGGATTCTCTGAGTCTCTAATGTGTGGACAGATCTCCGGCACTGTTTTGCATTTGACTCTTTGGGTGAATATTATAAAATAATCCTGTCTATTAAGTGTCCTGTGTTAAGTCTTCTCCCTTTTAAACCCTAACTACAACAGGAAGTCCCTGAATCTCACCAAGTTGCAGCCCTCATGTGGGGATATATGACATCATAGAATTAATGAAAATTTAAATAAGGTGATGTTTTTAAGCCAGGGCCTAAAATATAATAGGACTCATTTTCCCCACTTACCTCTCAGCACTTGCTACCAGAAGTACCATTTAGCAACACAGCCTGTCTTGCATTGCTTAGGAATGTTATATTTATTGGCCCTGTTTCTACAGCAAGATTTTAAACTTTGTGAGGTCACGGATCACTGTGTTGCCCAGCACACAGTGAGCATAGGACAAACAAATCCCTATGCCAAACATGCAAGAATGAAATACACAGACCTTGGCACTTTCACAGATGTCATTATTCGAGGAGCCACTATGTTCAGGCATAGAAACTCTGGGACTTTTCAGGATTTAAATGTTCTATATATTGTGTACATATGAGATTCTCCTAAGATCAGAGCAATCCTATGACTATTTATAATAATAAGAGCTAAACTTTACTGGCAGTTTACTGTATGTTATTATGCTCTTCATGTATTACCTTATTTAATCATCATAACAACTTCATGAGGTAATTTAGTCTTATTCCCACTTTACAGGTAAAATCTCAGGGAGATTAAACAATGAGCAGAGGTTTACACAACTAAGAGGAGAACTGGAATTTAAATTCAGGTCTTTCTGATACTTGGATCTTGCCCATAGCCACTGTACCATGCTACCTTCCAAGAAATGCCATACATGTAACCCCGGAGTGCTGGTACATAATAGGTACTCGATAAAACACAGTTCTCTTCCTTCAGTCAAGAAGCGAGTGTAGGCTAAAACAGGCACCTCCATAGGCAAATCAGGTGGGTGTAAGTGCTTATGCCTGCCCTTAGGAGCTACACTACCCAGGATGCATAAGTTCTCATCTGGTCTAGAAATGTTTCAGACACTTGGAAATTTTCAGAAGAAGGCTCGTTACACAAGCACGTAGCAGTATCACCTCAAGGTTCAATGTTCCTAGGAGATCTGTTCCCCGGGAGGGCAGATTTAGGAAGGCAAGGAGAATGCAGAGGAGTCTCCAAAGGATTTGGGAGTTAACTTGCCATGCCCACCACTGTGTCCCTGTCCAATCCTGCCCTGGGACGCCTATGTGCGGAAGCGAGCTCTCAGGCAGAGCCTGGTCTCTGGAACTGCTTCTTTGGGAAAAACGCAACATGAGCCTATTTATAAAACAGGCAGGCACACAGGGCCATCTTGATCCACCATCCCCAAGAATGGTGAGAGCCCAACTTGTATAATTGGAACTAGGTCACCAAGTGATCTCATCGGAGTCACAAGAAATGCAGTTGGGAAGAACACCAACCCAGGAAAAGGGAAGAGGAGTCCTCACTTCGCCTCCTGCTAATCCACCCACAGGACCAGGGAAAACTGAAAACTCAAGAGAGACAGGTTAAGTGGACTATGCATCTTCTTCTCAAATTTTCTATAATCTGGTCACTTAAAAAAAAAGTGAAGTTTCTGAGTCCTCTGGTTCTTGTTTTAGCATCATCATCGCTGCTGATGGTAGTCATGGAAACCAGTAGAGATGTCATCTCTTAGCTCTTAGTTTTTCCCTTGTGTATCAGCGGAGGATCTGAAATTATTCTGATCTGAGCTTTGTAATAATAGAAACTGTCTTTAGCCTGGATAAAGAGACTTCAAAGTTCTTCCTGAAGGCCAGGCGTGGTGCTGCATTTGGGAAGCAGAGGCAGGAGGATCACTGTGAGTTCAAAACCAGCCTCAGCTATATGGTGAGTTCAAGCCTGAACTACATAGAAAGACACTGTCAAACAAACAAACAAAACAATAACAAAATACCCCAAAGTTCTTCCTCAAGCTTTTGCCTGGTTTGGAAATGTTTCTGTTTCTCTTTTCTCTTTACACAAAATGCTTTAAGAACAGTTCTGGCCATGTCCTTAATGTATTACATTCAGCCTTTTTTTAGTTGCAGAGACTGAAACCTGAATCAACGCAGATTGAGGAAGAGAAGTAAAAAACAAATGAGAGAGGTGCTCATTAGCTTATCAGCTTATGTCCAGCTGGTGGGTTCTTCGCTCAACTCAGAAAGAATTACAAGGCCAAGAGTCAAGAGAGAGGTGAGCAAAAGCATATATGGCTTTGGAGAGCGAAAGCAGGAAGCTCCCACACCAGGAAGGGACCCCAGCGGGTTACCACGGGGACAAAGTCCAGGGGTTTCTATACACAAAGATGACTACTCAGACCACTCTGGGCCAAGTTGAAGTCACCCAATGGGGTGACCAGTGGGAAAGTTTGACAGGAAGTGGGTCAACAGGAACTTGGGGTTGGTAGCAAGCGTACTTTTGCAAGCACCAATAATTGTAACTTCTGTAAAATTATCAGCCTAAACAGAACAAAGGCACTGTTCAGCGGGTATGAATAGTGGCGTGGTGGGTCAGGCTCTCTATCACCTTGTTTTTGTCACATTCCTGGACAGGAGGATCCCACAAGTTTAACAAAGGTCCCTTGTTCATCACGCCACCGGAGCCCTGGCCTTGGCCATCGTGTCCCCATCCTGGGGCCTGGCCTTTTGTTAGCTCTCAGTCCCAGGCGTCGTCTTATCTTGTCCTTCACTGGGTCGTCCTGACTCCCTCTGGGCTTGGCCTTTGCCTGGCTGCCTGTCCTGCCTGCTGAGCTCCCCCCGCCTGGAACACGTCCTTCCCCTCACGGCCACCGTCCCTCTGGAAAATCCCCTCACCTTCCCGCGGGGACCACCTGTCCCCAACATTTTCTGCTACACACCATGTTTCACTGCACCTGATTGTTTAAATCCCTGTCGTGATACCTAAATCTTCAGAGAACGAATCCTAGGCCCAATTGTGCATGCTTGGCAGCTGGCAGTTCACCCTCCCCAGGCGATGGCGACTGGCCCTGTCCCTGCTTCTTATGGGAACCACAGCAGTGACCCAGGGAGACCCCCTCACCTCCACCCCTGCAGTATCCCCTGGATTTGTGCAGGCAAGAATGCCAGGGAGGAAAATGGAAGACATCATCCAAGATTAACCCCTTACTCTACTTTTTCAACAGGTGAGACAATAAATTCCTGACTCCAGGCCATTTGGAGCCCACATTGACAAATTTCAACCCTTTTAACCAGTCACATCAGCTGACTGAAGCACGCGATTGTTCACGCCTGTCCATCAGGAGCGCTGGTGCGAAGTCTGGACTTAGCCCTTATGCGACTTGGGGCCCCCAGCTGAGCTGACTCAGCGATCAGAGTCCCCCCGCCCCCCACCATTGTGGCGCAACCAGCGCACGGAGGGCAACGCAGCCCACAGATTTCTCCCGTCCAGTGCAGGCCGGGGCCCCTCTTGCTGGATGGTGCAGTGGCCCTAACAGATGGAGGAGGTTCCTTCCGCCTGCGCAGTGTGAAACTATTCAAACCCTGTAGTTGCCAGTGAAGACACACGGAGAACTGAGAAAGTGAACCAAACAGCTGGGAATTCCTCAGAGAAAACCTATGCCACCTGTTCAGTGTCTGCAGACACCATCCTTGTCCTCTTACTTCGGGTCCCCAGAGCTCACTCCCCTGCCAAACCAACAGCCAGAGTCACAAAGGTTTCCGCCTCCTTCAGAACATCATTTTTTCTCCGCCAGACCTTGGCCCCTTTGGTAGGATGGCCACACATCCCAGTGCACGAGGCCCACCCCTGTTTACACCTACTGTCCTGTGCAACCCTACTAGGGTCCTCACGGGCTCCAAAGCGTCTGAGTTTGTATGATAAATGGCAGGTCCTCTGACCTTTTAGTTACAGCCCGCCCTCTAGCGATAAGGATGGCTCATTGCATGTATCCCACAGCCGGCCCTGGACTGGGGACCCCAGGTTGCAGGGGTAACATCTGAGATTACCTGTAGAGATGTGAGGCACAGAAGAAGGAAAGAGAAGAGGTGCTGTCTTGGGAAATGGAGCTGGAGCCTACTTCCCAGGAAAGGTCTGTCTCTCTGTGAGTCCCTCAGCCCCCAGGGGGACCTCATGATTATTAATGAACACCTGCTGGGAAGTCAGAGACCCGGATTCAAAAGCAAAACGGCCAAGTTTTCAGCCCTCCAGAAAGTCTCAATTTAGCTGAGATATAGAAACATAAATGATAGTGCAAGACAGTGTGTGCCAAGTCCACTTGGCACATGCTCGTTAAACCATTAATTCATCCTAAAGTGTATTGAAATATCTCACCGAGTGCAGGAGATACACAGTCCCAAGTTGCACACAGTAGAGCTGGGAGGTGCTATACACCAGAGTAGTCATCTTTCCGTTACTGTCATAGACACCTGCAGTAAGTCAACTTTAGACGCGTCCAGGTTTATTTTGGCTCACCGTTTCAGAGCTTTCCATGTTGCTTTGGGCCTGTGGCAGCACAGCACGGCATGGCAGGAGCATGTGGTGGGACATATCTGTTCACCTCGGGGCGTCTAGGAAGTAAAGAAAGAGAAAGAGGAGTGCTGGCTTTCTCAGGCTCCTCCAAGGTCCTGGCCTCAATGACACACAGACTTCCTGCCAGGTCCCCTGCTCTTCAAGTTTCCACCAACTTCCAATAGTGCCAGCTTGGGAACCAAGTCTTTAGCACATGGCCTTTTGGAGGACACACAAGATCCAAACTGTAACAGGATCTTATCCCAAAATTGCTTCAGAAAGCTCTTACCATATCTCTTCATTTATTTTCACATGAGAGTAGCACTACCTCAGCTTTCTAACTGAGGGTGCTGGGGTGGAAAGAGTGCTTGCTGGTTTGCACCAGAAGAGGTGGCTATGGAATATGTGCTGTGGATGGAAGCAGAAGGGATAGCACCAGAATAGGAAACTCTTGTCCGCTAAGGAAGACCATCTTGTAACACAGGGAAATGTCCCATCCTCTGGCTCCCGGGATATCTGAGGAGCCAATGTATGGTAATAATAGTTGAGTGCATGAACAACTGAAAGAATATCCCCACAATGCAGTATTAAATAGTCTTCATTCCAGCTGTGACATTTAGGAAGGGGGTGGCAGGGAGGGGTTCCTGATAGAGCTGCTAAGACATTCTGAGGTCTCTCTGAGACATTCGCTCCGCTAGGAGGATGACAACAGAGGACAGTGCTGGAAACTGGTGGCTGGTGCTATCATGAGCTGAGGCTGTGCTTTAGCTCCAAGTCTGAACGCCTGGCACTGGAAGTAGGCACGTCTCTGTGCCAAGCTAGACAGAGCAGAGTTCCTCCCCTAAGAGGCCCCACTCAAGGAGAAGGAAGAATTTAAGGAGAGATGATGCCTCATGAATAAAAAGACCTGCTCGATGTAGTTTAGATGGAATTACAAGGATTCTTCACCCAACATAAAATGTTGATTAGTGAGATCCCTGGCCTGGCCATGCAATGGACAAAATTTAAAGTCCAAAGCTATTCCCTAAAGGGTAACCTTTCTCCAGGGAAGGGACTTAGATTATCAATTCTCACAGCAGGATCTGCTGGCTATCGTAGGACTCGCTGTCTGAGAGCTCCTCGGCAACCTCTCATCGACCCCTAACATTCCGCCTGCTGCTTTTCCCAGTCAATGACCTGTGCTGTCTCCACTTAGTGGAGAAGAGCTACCCCATTCAACAAGACCTCAGCACCTTCTGACTTCCTCTCCATGCCCTGGCCCTCATCTCTGAGGGAAGATCTCTCTTCCCTGCCAATATCCATGTCTTTTTCTCTCCCTCCTCCTCTGGGGACCCTATCCATCCCTCCTCCACACCTGTGTTTTGTTGACGTCTACTCACCATGAATTCCACCTGGCCTGGAACTCAGAAGCGCTGTAGTTGGACGTCCAGCTGTGGGTCCCCAGAACCCTCTAGTGGGGTCCACACAGCCTCCCACAATGAACCTGAGGTACTGGGTTGTTGGGGCAAATTTTAAAACTCTTCATACCTGAGTGGATGAATGAACAATAAATGTGCATCTTCTCCTCTCTTTGTCTCTGGCTTTTCCTCTGCTCTGTTTCCTTGTTCTGACTACCCCATCCCCACCCCGGCGCATTGCTCTCCTCTGCCCCACTTTGGCATCAAGTTCAGGATCGTTCTCAAGTTCACATCTCTAGCCAAGGACTCAATCCTGGGAGCTGGACTATTTCCATGCCTGCTGAATATCTCCTGGATGTGTGGCCACCTCATAAATTCTTATTAACATCTATGATGTCAAATTCAAGATCTCCCTCTTCCTCTAAGCCTCTACATCTTATTTCCCTACTTCTGTTTGTGGGTGAAGTGCCCATAGTATGTTCCATTTCTTCTCCTTTGCCCCTTCCACCAACTGTCCACCAAGCTCTATTGTGGAACACCTTCCTGGTGGGTTTCTCCATCTCCATCTTTCTCGCCAGCCTCCGTGCCAGTGCCTGTTATAATTCGGATCTGGGATGTCCTCACGTGGTGAGGGCTTGGCCCCAGCTGATGGCACTATTGTGAGGTGGTGGAACTTTTAGGAGATGAGGCCTAGTAGAAGGAATTTAGGTTACTGGAGGAATATTAGACCCTGGCCCTTCATCTTCCTCTCTCTTTGCTTCCCTTCTGTTATGGGGTGAAAAGACTTCCACTGCTATGTGCTCCTGCCATGATGTACTGTGATGCCACAGGCCCAAAAGCTACAGTGCCAAATGACTATGGACTTGAACCTCTGAAACTCTGAAAGAAAAGAAACCTTTCCTTCTTTTAAATTGTTTACTTCAGGTATTTTGTCATAGTGATGAGTAGCTAACACAGAGCCCCAACCTCTCTCTTCTAGACAGGTGCATCATTTTCTCATACCAGTCTCTTCTCACCTCTCCCTCCCCCAATTCATCAGACCCTCCCATTGGAGTACTGACGGCTATTACCTGAGCCATCTCCTTGAAGCACTTCTCACAGTTCACTGATCACCTTTAAACATTTTAGTAGTTCTCACCATCTACAGAATACCAACTTCAACTTCTTCAGCTTATCTTTTGAGGAAGCTTTGGATTTTAGCCCCGATCTCCCCTCCAGCCTTGACCCTCCCTCGGGGCACTAACCTGGTCTGTAACTATCTTGGTTACTTTTCACTTGTTGCTGAGACAAAATACCTGACGCCCAAAATTAGGGAAGGAAAGGTTTATTCTTATAGTTTCTCAGGAGTTTCAGTTCACTTAGTTGGCTCCAAGTCAGCATGGGGTGGCGGGGCCGCTGTTCATGGTGGCTGCAAGCCACAAGGCACGCTGGCGAGAGACAGAGAGAGAGAGAGAGAGAGAGAAAGAGAGAGAACCGGAAGTGGAAAACCCGCCTTCCCTTACACTGTATCTCAGCTCCACCCCTGGGTGTGTGCCAATCCCAGCGCTAGACAACAAACTGAACACAAGCACTAGACTCAGCCCCATCAAAAGTATGAGGACTTGGGGGTACATAGTATACCCAATACAGTGACCATGGCTTACTCTTCACCATCCACATACCTTTGTTTATATCCTCCTTTCCAGTTGTATTGGCCACATCATACCCATCCTTTGGGGACAAGATTACATTTTACATCTCACGCAAAATCATTCCTCATTCTTAAACAAAAAATTCAAAGTGGCTCTTTTTATTTTATTTGTTTATTTTTGCCTCTGAATCCTTATTATGTATGACATCCCTTAGGTTAGTCTGGGACTGAGGTGAGTTCTTGGGATGGAAGGGCATGAGTAGGACCAGTTAATTGCCCTAGTATCATGGCAATTACTACAAAATGCTTTAATAATACCCAACATTGACTGGGAATTTATGCAAGAAGGTGTATGTACTGCCTTGTTAAGAGGCCTGCAATGTATGAGGCAGACAGGGAAAAAGGGAACTCAAAGAAACTTTGGAGCTGTGACCTGAGAGGTGATCTGTAAGTTCCAGGTAAACATGGAGATTTTGCTTAGGTTTCACGATTACTCCAGGTAGTTATGGAGGGTATTGATGGCCCTTACGAAAGATAGGGGCAAAAGCTTCCCCAAGCTGCTACATGGTGATGCCAACCATTAAAGTGAGTGTCATTATTATCTTCATCCCACAAACAAGGAACTGGAAGCTTAGAGAAGTTGAGCATCTTGTCCTTGAACTGCATCCTTGTGAAGAAAAGCCCATGCTTTATGACATCATCATTACTGCAAGCTTACATGTCTTGCTAAATGCTCCACTGCTGGAGGTTGAATTTTTTACTTTTACTAGGTTATATTCTTCCCAAATCAACTAACATAACACTTTCCATGTAATTGGGAAGCCAATAAATAGCATTTGAATGGATGGATAAGTGAACATTGAGCAAATGAAGGAGGCAAAGCCAGCACAGTAGTCTTTTTCTTCCTGTACTCAAAATCCTCAGAAAACCCAGTTATCCTATTTTCTCTAGAAATTCTCCTGGTCTCTTGGGCATATGCATATACCTTATGTGTGAATACACTGCCCTTCAGGTAGATCTGATTAATAGGTATGGAGATGTGCAGAAGACCAGCTGGATGGCTCTCCTTGAATACAGAGCAATTACTTCCACTTTGACTAAACCTGGCCCTGTCTCCGTGTACTGATATGTGCAGAGCTGGCTAAGTTATTTCCTTTTCTCTTCTGTTGGCCCTAAGCAATATAAATAGGGATAGCTGAGGTATTGATGTATAATCTTTGAAGTCAGTTGACAGTGGACTCTTTTCCCCCTGTGACTCCCATCAAACCATGGTTGAGCCCAGCAGAGTGCTTTCCAGGGCACAAAAGTTTACACATCAGAAACTGAAGCAACAGCCTCCTAAACATTAAATGCTACCTTGATTGTATTATGCAGATTGGTCTTTCTGCATATCCTTCTCTCCGCATATTGCAGAGGTGCTTTCTGGCTTCCTAGCTAGTCCTTCTCACAGAACTCATGTAATGCCCACCATTCTCACAGTCACATCCTTTGTCACTCCCTTCTTCACGAATTAATAAAATCCAGGTTAGGTCCTGGGTCAAGGCCTTTGTTTCATACACCCTCATCTGGACTGGACTCAGGATCCTTTGTCTGCCCTTAACTATATCTTAGTGTCTTTTTTCTCATTGTGGGTTGCACTGGAAGTGGTAGGTTGGAATTAATTCGCTGGAATACCAATAACATTTTCAGGAGATCACAAATACAAACTTCTCAGACCATATCGAGGCTGGGAAAAGGGCCTCTATAGAGATGGACTGAAATCTTTGCCTGAAGTCTGCAGGCAGCTCTGCAAGTGTGATGTGACTGCCAGAGATAGGCATGATTTCCTTGCATGCTGCATTCCTGGGAGGCAGTCCCCATGATAGAGTTTAGCAGGCGGGATTCTGGTATGGTGCACCCTTGGGATCAACACCTGTGGAGGAGAGGGGACAGAAGCAGAAATGGTCAGAGGGTGAAGCTGTAGTGCAGGCCCAAGGAGAGCCTCCACCATCCCAGAGAGAACCCCAGCTGTTCAGAGTTCTCCTGACTTGGCCTTAGATGGCCACATCCACATGCTCCGGATTTATCTCACCACTGAATGTAGGCTGCTCTGAGAAGGGTGAGGTCTTGCAAGCTAGGTCTCAGAAACTAAGGCAATGACCAAACCTGGAGCCAGTATGCAATGCAGCTAACTCTCAAGCAAGGCCTAGTCTTTGGAATCTTATTCAAGGTAAAAACAATGTGAGCTTGTCTCTGAGCAAACACACAGAGCTATCTTGAAGTGATTATCTCTAGGCCCAAATAGTGCACCAGAACTAGGTCAGTCACCAGGTACTCTCACATGGTCACAATTGTGAGAACCAACAGCACCTCACCACTCAAGGTAACCAGTCCTTCCTTGGAGAAAGATCAGAGAGCAGTCTCTGTGTTCACCAAAGAATCCTGGTTTTATGCATTTTTAATTGATGCAGCCTAAGTCACATCATTAGCATATGAAGTCACAAATTCCTCCTAGCTTATGATGACTGTCCACAAGTCTCCTACTTCTCTTTCACATATGCAGAAACTTATTTAAGTCTCAGGGATGAAAGGGCTCGGACTTTGCCTGGACAGATGTCCAGAGTAAGCGAGCTACGAGGCTAATTTTCTTAGGATATGAATTAGAATTTTTTTTGTTTGCAACTTGCATGTGGTTCTGCCTTGGTCTTCATCAAAATAAAACTTCATTGGCACAAGATTATTATGAGATGATTTCTTGAGACCTTTAAATAGGAGGCTGTACTACGTTCAGTTTTTTTGAGAGCCCCCTCTCAAGGAGAAATAAATTCCACTGACAGAATGAGATTAAGAACAATTTTCTTTTACCTGCTATTGTGGGAGTTCTGTGAAAACTTGAGTTAAAGAGAAGCTACACTTGCAATTTGTTTCTGTGACATTTGAGATGTGAGTTAGGCATAAAAGGACGAGTTTCCTGAGGGGCCTTCCATTGATCTGACTTTATGAGAGCCGAGGGGAATCTGAATGGCAGGGAATTTTCCTGGTGTAAGATGAGCTTATTTCTGCACTTTGGTTTGAGGATTCTCAATGCTTTTCTACGCCTCTTTATTATAAGGTCCTCCTTGTAAGCTTCTGGGTACCGGTGCCTTTCCTACCCGGAGGGCTCCTTCTAAGCCTTCCGTGAGGGCGTCAGCCCCCGCTTAGGTGAGGCACAAGGGGCTCAGGGTTTGTGTGCAATGAAAGCTGGCTCCAGGACACCAGCCAGCATCGTGTTCAAGCGCAGGGGCCCAGCTGGTCCTGCCCCAGGAAATTCAGCACAGGAAAGATGACATGCATTAATAAAACAGCACCAGTAATTCTGCTGACAACTTATTAGGGAATATGGAAAATGACGCTCACTTCCTCGTCACCATTTATAGGTTGCAGGAATGTTGCTGAGGAAGATCCAAGACCATCTCTGATGCCCGGCTTCGGACTGGCTTGGCTATCTTCCAGAAAATGCAGAAGTAACTGTTGAAAACAGGCCCAGGAGCTCTTTGCAGCCCCAAGTCCCAGCCTTCCCCCACCCCCAGAGTGGCCTGTGCTTACCCAGGTGAAGCACAGCTGAGACCGGTGTACCCACAAAAAGTCCTTACAATCATGTGAGGTAGGAGCCTTGATCTCGAAAAAGCATCAGGTACTGAAGAATGAGGTTGCTTTCTTGCAAAGGACTTCTGAGGCTTCTGACTTGTCTACTTGTCCATATTGGATTAAGAAAATAATTATTTTCCTTTTTACCACAGTATTCCACCAAAGAACTGAAAACACTTTTTTTTTTCTTTTTGTCTTTTTGAGTCTGGGTCTCGCCACACAGTTCAGGCTGGACTTGAGCTCATTTTGTAGCCCAGACTAGTCTCTAACTTGCAATGCTCCTCCTGCCTCAGCCTCCCAAGTGCTGGGATTACAGGCATGTGTCACCACACCTGGTTTAATACTATTGAAAAAATTAAATACCTTAGGAAATGGAACCCAGACTAGTTAAGGCAAGAACACCAGGCAGAGCCTCTATTTCCTTAGCAAGTGCAGAAATAGCAGTGGCCGCCAGCTGTCCTGTCCACTCCTGGGGCTGAGACTGCAGCAGTCCAGCAGGAGGTCACCTGAGGGCTGCCCTGAGGTTCAGGGGTATGCCTCTTGGTGGTGGTGGGGTGCTAGGGGAGGGGTGGCGGTGGCGGGGTAAGGAAATGCAGACCTGGGGCACCAGGTCTGCTGAGGAAGGGAGCCCCCCCTCTCCTCCCAGACCCTACCTTCTTCCAGGGTTCCATTTTGGAATTTTTAGTTTTTATCATTCCAACATTTTCCATTTGGAGTGTTACTTAAATTACTAATCCCTTAAGTGTTTATTCCGTCTGCCTACTATCAAAAGGAAAAAAAATATATACACATATACGCATCAATGTGTGGGATTTCCAAAATTCTGTTATCTTGCATCACTTTTCCCACTGACAAATTCACAATGCTCTGCGGATGCATCAGCAAATATGACGTAAGTTGTATCCCATATTAAAAGCTGCTTTTCCTTCCTGAAGTGGCCAAGAGGCTCTAGAGGAGGGAGGTCACTTCCCAGGTGACACCAGGGCTCTGCGTCACTTGTGCATTGGGATGCGGCTGCAGAGACCACATTGCCTGCTCCTCCCCCTCCTGCCCTTTGCCAGTTTGTCATTGCCTGCAGAGAGGAAGGGACCAGATGGGGCTTGGCTACAGCTAATACTAATGCGCTTTTATATATGAGGAATGGTTTTAACACAAAATAGGACTTGCCATCCTGAAAAGAAGGTCAGAGGAAACCAAAGCACTCATCAAGAGGAGCTTGTCTCACCCTGTGAAAACAGAAGGGCAGAGAGGATAGAAAGCCATGCCTAGTAATACACTGAAATAAAAAAACCACAGTTTTTTTACATTGCATAATTTGGTTTGAGCTGAGTAGATGCAGCCAACAATCTCTTATCTGGAACAAGGCCTGAATAAAAATAAGATGACTTAAGAGGTATAACAAAGTGGGGATTAGAAGCCCTGTCTCAGAACTGTGTTTTAGCCAGTGCTGAAAACCAGGAGCAAATCACAGAATTCTGTGAATGTGGGCCAAGGAGTGTGACTGACACAGAACTACACTTGCAAGACTTTTATTTCAGGTAGAGAACCTTTTTTTTTTTTTTTTTGCATTACACTCTAGGCTGATTAAATTTTCACTATTGTGAAACATTAAAAACAGTTTCCATTCTACAGAGTCATGAGAACCACAAATGCCAACAAATTCTGACCTCTATCTGCCCTCTTGCAAAGTATTGTTCTCAGCGCTGTGCCAGTGGCATCTCCTGTTTACGGGAGACGTAGGGTGCTTGGGGAATCCAGCAAAGGGAGCTGGAGACTGCTCTCCAGAGCTCCTAGTGATGAATCCTTCCTGCATTTCTGGCCTGATGACCCTCTATTCTGTGGACCTCACATCTGTGCCACATCATGCCACAGAATGCTGTACTCTTAATCCTTTTCCCCCGGATGCCTGCTAAAGTCCTGTTGCTATGGCTGGATGCAGAGGATTTTCCTCCGGTTAAATTGTGTGAGAAATGACTTGCTTGGGCAGACACGACTAAAACTCCTGACTCCATGTTGCTGTGGAGATAAAAGCTTCCCTGAGAACTCACTGTCATCCGTGTCAAGGAGTGAGTGCGTCAGCTAAAACACAATCCCTCAATCTAACCAGTTCTATTTGAATTTCAGATAATAATTTGTTTAGTATGACTATTTCCCATGCCATAACTGGATATCTCGTAATTCCTTTGACAACTCCAGGTGCTGAGCGCCAGGAAGCTCTCTATATCCTTAGCGGGAGCCCCTCAAGTAGTTCTCCCAAGCACAGGACCTCTGCTGCTTTTTTCCACAGGTCAGACCCAGAGTCACAAAGACCAAAAGTACAAAGTCCTAGGTAACAAGAGAGAGGGAGAAGAATGCAGTGCCAAGCCCTGGAGAGACGCTATAGATTCTTTTCCTTCCTTCCTCCCTTGCCTTCCCTCTCTCCTTTCCTTCCTTCCATCCCTCCTTCCTTTTGTATCTGGGATAGAACCCAGGTCCTTGAGCACAGTAGACTACACACCCAGCCCCTATAGATATTTTAAACTTCTCAATTATGGGCCGGGGATTTAGCTCAGTGGCAGAAGCGTCTGCCCGGCAGGCACGAGGTTGTGAGTTCGATCCCTGGTTAAAACAACATAAACTTCTCAATTAGAAATGGAAAATCTTTCATTTCTCTGTTGCTTTTGGTCTTAAGCCAGTGAAACTCCCAGGTCATTTTGTGTAAGAAGCACTTGTAATAACAAATACCCTCCCAGAGCCGGGCTTTCTGGAGCTGAATGTTGTTTAGGTGCTGTCTTGGTGACTGGAGGGCAAGACTTTCTCATTCTCTGCATCAGTAGCTGTGCTGTCCCTGAACTCTTATCCTTGTCCCTTGACACCTGCTAAAGTCCTACTACTAGGGCTGGATGTGGGTTATTTTTCTCAAATTAAATTATGTGGGAAATGACTTGCTTGGGTAGATACTACTAAAACTCCTGATTCTATGTTGTTGTGGGGATAAAAAATTCCCCCGAAAATTCACTCTCACCTGTGTCACTATCCTCCCTTACATTTCAAGGAGTGCTTCGGCTAAAACACAATCCCTCAATCTAACCAACCGTAGCTGGGATTACAGGGCAGTGTCACACAAGGCAGCAGACCTTATGGAGAAGGAACCATTTGGCAGGCTTCTGCTAGCAGAGGGTACTGTGGGGGTTTCAAAGTCTGGGTCAACTTGTAGATTCCACTTCTTACTTCCAAGTACAGCTTCAAGGAGCTCCCACCCAACCTAATTCAATGTCACCAAATACAGGCATCCAAACTGTCTTTTCTTGGGGAGACAAAGTAGAATACTCTCAGATATTCAAAGAATTAAGAGGATTTTAAAGTTTGAAGTTATCTTAGAAATTGTATGGATGAGGAAACTGAAGTGCAGAAGGGAGACTAAACAGTTAACATGATTTTATGCATCATGAAGACTTCAACCTTAAGCTTCCTTCTTTGGTTTTTCTGTATCATCAGAGTACCTCACATCCTGAAAACTCTCCTTTCCAGGGTTGACAGGACAACTATTCCTATCCCAATAATTCAGTTTTTCGATCAAGGAGAAAAAATGAAGTAGGAAAAAAAAAAGCAATTATTTATATTATGGTCACTTGTGAACCAACTTCCTATCCAGATCAGAAGCTTAGGCAAAGATATTTTTTATTTTTTTAGCTTTTACAGATCTTGTTAATCATCAATCTTGTACTTTGAAAATAAGAAGCAGCCACTTATAGGCTGTCGTCACTGATGAGTGATGCGAGCCACTTTTTCTCCCTAAGTGCATATCTCCTTCCTGACCTTTGATCCAAGGCCATTAAGAAAAGCAATACAATCACCAAAAGTCACTTTCCATCAGTGCATTCTGGCCAGAGGGAGATTAGGCTGTCCATACATACCTAAAATTAGATTGCGTTTGGAATCTAATGCTGCATCAAGTAGGAAAAAAAAAAAAGTTTCAAACCACCAGCTCACATCTCAGGAGAAGGTAGAGGGATCTAAAAGCAGTAAACAGAATTAGGACTGAAATCAAGATATTTTGAACTAGTGAGTTCATCACAACAGTATTAGCTAGTTGAGTGGTTTGGTCTTGCACAAATGAGGGGTGGACCCTGGAGGCCACCCAAAGAAAATTTTTCTAACCCAATTAATCAACAACAGGGAAAGGGAACAAGGTAGTCTGAAGGTCGGGAGGAGTTTTTGGGTCCCTCGTGGTACCTTGAGATGCCACGAAGTTGCAAACTGAACAAGGTTTTTTCTTTAAAGAACTTTATTGAGGTATAGTTTATGTACATAATGGCTTTCATTGAAAGTGTTTTGCACGGTGCATGGACGTATGACATTAACAGCCCACTCAAGACGCAAGTTTCCACCAATCCCAAAAGTTGTCATGTGTCCCTTGCAGTCCATCTCCGCTCCATCCTCCACCCTCAGGGAACCTCTGGCTTGTTTCTGTCACTACAGATAAGGGGCAGTTTCTAAAGCTTCAAATAGAAATAAGCAGTATGTACTCTTTCTGGCCTCTTTCACCTAGAATAATTAGATTCATCGATGTCACTTGTGTATCCAGTTCGTTTGTTTTTTTTTTTATGACTCAATCAATAGTTTTCTTTCCTATTGGTGGCAGTCATGGCAGTGTCTCCATTCTTGGCTGTCACGGATGAAGCTACATTAACGTTTGTGTAAATGTTTTTGTGTGGACCCATTTTCATTTCCCTAGGTAACCTTGCTGTTGAGTTGCTGAGTCAGGCAGTCATTGGTATATTCAACTAAACAAGAAATGGTTGAGCTCTTTTCCAAATGTTGTACCATTTCATCTTCCTACACTAGGATGACAGTTTGATTGTTTCACATTCTCATCAACATTTGGTAGTGTGTATGTTAAAATATATATGTAATATAAAAATTAAACTTTTTTTATAGTACTGGGGATTTAACCCAGGGGTGCCCTACTATTGTGTTACATACTTAGCCCCCGCTTTTTTCCTTTTTGAGATAGTATCTCACTAACTTGCCCAGGAAGGACTTGAACTTGCCATCTTTCTGCCTCAACCTCTCAAAGTGGTGGGATTACAGGTATGTGCCACCACTCTCATCTTAACCATCTTTAACTACATAAGTCAGTGGCTTTAAGCACAATGTTGTACAACCATCACTGATATAAATTTCTAAACTTTTTACCACCCCAAACAAAAACATTAAAACAATTAAGGAATAATTTGCCATTTTACCCATACCCCACAACCTTATTTACTTTGTCTCTTTGAATTTTCCTTAGATATTTCATAATTTGGAACCATACATTTGTTCTTTTGTATCTGATTTCACTTAGCATAATATTTTCACAATTGATCCATGTTGTAGCATAAATCATTTGTTAATCTCATTGTAGCTTTGACACATATCCCTAGTGACCAATGGATGATGTTGAGGTTTTTTTTTGTTTTTTTGTTTTTTTTTTTGGTACCGGGAATCAAACTCAGAACCTTGTGCTTGCCAGGCAGGGGTTTGCGCCATAGAGTCATACCCCTGGCCATGACGTTTTTTGTTTATTCATTTATTGCCCATTTCTGTGTCTTCTTGGAGAAAGGTTTCATAGTTTTGCCCATTTTTAAATTGAGTTTTTGAGTTTTAGAAGTACTTTCTGTATTCTAAACATTAAACTATAAGCATATATTGGCAAATTAAATTATGGAGATTTACCCCTGCATTTTCTTTAGAGAGTTTTATGGACTTATCTAAGTGGTTGATTCATTTTGAATCTGTTGTATGTGGTGTGAAGCAGGGCACCAGCTACATCCATTTGCACGTGGAAATCCTGCTGACTTAGCACCATCTGTTGAGGGCAGTATTCTTCACCCCATTGAATGGGCCTGGCACTCTTGTCAAAAATAACTTGGGCAAAGATCTTTCCCCCCCCTGCATCCTGAATCCTATCCCATCCTATCCCATCCTATTGCATCCTATCGTATCGTATCCCACCCCACCCCACCCCACCCCATCCCATCCCATCCCATCCTATCCTATCCTATCCTATTCTTTGTCCTTATGCCAATATCACACTGATTCGATTATTGAAGTACTACTATAAGTTTTAAAATTGGGAAGTATGGGCCCTCCAACTTTGCTTTTCAGGACTGATTTGGCTACTTGAGCGCCTCTGAAATGCCATAGAAACTGGGTAGCTGACACCTCAAAAAAACACAAAAGCAATAACGGTGGCAATTTTGGTGGAGACTATGTAAGTTGCTTTGGCTGGTTTTGACATCTTAACAATATTGTCTTTATACATGAACATGGACCAATTTTCTATTTATTTAGGTTTTTCTCTCTTTTGTTTTTTGGTGGTAGTGGGGATTAAACCAGTGCATGCTAGGTAAACACTCTAGCAAATAAGCTCTATCCCCAGCCTTTTAAAAAAACTTTCTTTTGGGAATTTTTAATTTTCTAGAGGAAAGCATGTACACACACACACACACACACACACACACACACACACACACACACACTCAAGTAGTTTGAGACAGGATCTTGCTAAGTTGCCCAGGCTAGCCTTAAACTTGCAGTCCTCCTGGAGCAACCCCGAGTAGCTGGGATTACAGGCACATGCCACTACACTAAGCTAGAAAGGATTTTCATTTTTGGATTCTTCATTGCTGGTGTATAGAAACTGAATTCTTGTATAGGCCTTATAGCCTGTGCTGAGTTCATTTGCTATGTCTAAGCTTTATTGTGGATTCTTCCAGTGTTTTCTTATATAGCAATTTATTTTCTGTGAAGTTTTACTTCTTTTCCAATCTGGGTGTCTTTTGTTTTCCTCCTCTGATTTCTCCAATTAGAACCTCCAGTAGAACAATGAGTGGCAATAATAAAAAGGAGTATCTAGGACTGGGAATTTAGCTCAACAGCTTAAGCACCTGCCTGGCAGGCATGAGGTTGTGAGTTTGATCCCTGGTACAAAAAATAAATAAATAAATAAATAAAAATTACAAAGGAGTATCCTTGACCTCTTTATCTAGGGAGGAAAACATTGTCTTTCTCCATTATATTAGCTGTTTTTTGTAAGTGCCCTTTACCATGTTGAGGAAGTACCCTTTTATTCTTAGTCTGTTTTAAGCATAAAAGTTTATTGAGAGTTTTTGTCATGTTAACTGCTTTTCTACATCCATTAAGATAATCATGTGCCCCCCCGCATTGTTCTACCAATATTACATTGATTTTCTTATGCTGACCTACCCTTGCATTCCTGGGGTGTCTGTCCTTTTAGTCATTCTAATGAGCCTGTTATCAGTAGCTTATTAATTTCCATTTTCTTCGTGACTCAGCATCTGTTCATGTGCTCATTGGCTATTCACATTCCATTTATAAAGTCTTTGGCATTTTAAATTATTTATCAAAATACCGAGTTGTATGCAAACTCTACATCTTCTGGATATGGGTCTTTTCCATATAAACGTATTGTAAATACTTTCTCTTAGTTGTTAGTTTGCTTTTCATTTCCCTAGCCATGTTCTTTGGAAGGCATGTTTAAATAGTCTATTGATTTTTTTCTTTTTATGGTTTGTTTTTGTGTTCTAAGAAATACTTGTTTACCCAAAGGTTAAAAGATTTTCACCTATATTTTTAGCTTTACACATAAATTCATGTTTCAAATTTTGTTTGTTATGTGTGAGGTAGAAGTCTATCTTCATTTGTTTCTCAATTGGATATGCAGTTTTTTTTCCAGCATTATTTGCTGAAAGACTTCTCTTTCCATTGAATTGCTTTGGCTCCTTTGTAGGTCATTTGAATGTATACATGTAGTTCTATTTCTGGACTATCTTTTCACTATACTAGTTTGACTACTGTAGCATTACATTTCAAGACAGGAAACAGAAGTCTTCCTGTTTTGTTCTTTCAACTTCACTGGCTAGCTTCTAGGTCATTTGCATCTCCCCCACAGTAAAATTAAACACCTTCTAAAATTAAACATCTTCTAAAAATTGCTGAAATTTTGGTTGGAATTGTGTAAGATTGACAAATTGATTTGGGGAAAACTGATGTCCCTAACAATACTGAGTCTTCCATTTCATGAACAGAATATATTTTTTTCATTTATTTAAGCTATCTTTTGTTTCTTTCAGCAATGTCTTTATTAATTTGAGCATACAGGTTTTGGCACCTATTTTGCTAAACTTGTTCACAGGTATTTCATGTTTTTTCTCCTGAAACTGCTGCTTTAAATGATTTTTTTTTTTTGATACCAGGGATTAAACTCATGGCCTCATGCTTGCCAGACTAGCGCTAGTGCCAGTGAGCTATATCCCCAGCCCCTAAATGATTTTTTTCTTATAAATTTATTTCATTTCCCAATAGACTACTAATAGTTTGCAGAAAAACTACTGAATTTTGTATATTGATCTAGCATCCTGTTAACCTTGCTAAACTGACTTAATCTAGTTGCATTTTATAAATGTTTTGGGATTTTCTTTCTAAACAATTCTGTCACTTAAGAAAAGTTTAATTTCTAATTGGAATCCCTTTTTTCTTCTGCTAAACGACTTCCAGTATTTTGAAGAGAAATGCTCCTTACCTTTTTCCTGATCAAGAAAATCACTTGATCTTTTTCCATTAAATATTTACTATTAAGTTGTAAGTTTTGCATAAATGCCCTTGTTATGAAAGATCACTTCTAATTCCAGTTTGCTGAGCTTTTAATATGAAAGGAACATTAAATTACTCTATATTTACTGATATGAGCATAAAGTTTTTTTGTTAAAATTACACTGAATGAACTTTGAATATTACACTTACTATATTACTGGGATAAATCTCATTTACTAACAAGAGTATTATCTTTTTTATGTAGTTTTAGAATTGACGTACTAAAGAATTATTTTTGTGTCTAGGTTTTAAAAAATCTGTGTGTGTATGCACATGTGGTGTTTGGCATCAAATTGAGGGCCTCATACATCCTAGGCAAGCATTCTACCATTGAGCTACGTCCCCAGCCCCCAAAGAATTTTGTGTCTATGTTCATCAGTGATACCGATTTTCTTACTGCCTATTTCGGTATCAGAGTAATTCAGGCAGCTCTCATAAAAAGTAACTAACAGTAGTTGCTCTTTTTAAAAGAGTATTTTGTAGGCAGAATGGATATTATGTCTTAAATGGTTGACAGAACTTACTGGTGTAGCCATCATGGACTGGCATTTTCTTTGTGAGAAATTTTTCACTTCAGGGCAATTCAGACTTTCAGTTTTGAAGAAGACTCTTGCAAAGACAATTTCCACTGCTAAGAAACCTCCCAGCTATTAATGCTACAAGTGCTAACTAGAAATGGAAAGTACTAATTACGAGAGCTTTGGCTGTAAGATTTCTGTCCAGTTTCCTATAGTGTTGCGATGCAGGTGACCTAGTTAGAACTTTGCTTTTATTCCTAACAGTAGATGACACGTGATCGGAAAGAATGAGCTTGAGTTTCCATTCCTGTGAGTAATACATTCTTCAGTTTCTTCTTTTTGTTACCTCTTTGCAAATACATTTCCCTTACCAGGTGCTAACTCTAAGCTGGTACCATGCCTAGTTTTCTGTAGCCTCAGTGCTGTAGGCACTGTAAGTATGCCAGTATCTGTGAAGGTACAGTGACGAGCACTGGAGCTCATGGTTCTTCACTAATCTCAGGATAAGAGACACAAGGCTGAGTTCAGGAGTAATTCTTTTTTGATCAGAAAAAAGAGACGACCACACATTGCTGTACCTTGCCTTTCAGTAGCCTGAACCCAAGAAGATTAAGTAGTATCAGAATTCCATAAGGAATACCTTAATTCGCTGTTGCTTTTAGAAGTTAGTACATGAGACTCAATATATGCTTACCTTGAATGTTATTAAGACAGCAGATGACACTAGAATTTGTGTCACAAATCCTAGATTCACCTTTATTCTTTTTTTTTTTTTAGATATACCACTATTGTTCACATGATTTTTTGCTATGTTGCCCAGGCTGTTCTCAAATTTTTGGGCTCAAGTGATTCTCCTGCCTGAGTCTCATTTTTATTCATTTGATAAATGATAGGATAAAAAGTATAATGGGTTTGGGAGTTATTAGACTTGGACTTGAGGGTTATATCGTCTCTTTGCTAGGCATTAAATGAATAAATATTAAAACACTACAAACACTGCATAAAGTATTATACAAATATGAGTTAAGAAAAATTGAGTCCAAAGAATGAATAGACTTATACAGTTCATGTCAAAATGATAAAAATTCAGCTTCTCCTTGTATTGGGAGTATTATGTCTCAGGCTAGGTCCAGCAAAACAGGTTAAAAGCTAAAGGATTCCTTTGCTCTTTTCCACCTTCCCTCTTTCTTCTTAACTCCTTCTACCACGTCATCCCTGCTACTCTCACTGTATATCCTCCTGCCACTCCAGCAAGGTTAAACTCACATCTGTCTTTAATTTTTTTGTTTGTTTGTTTTTTTGGTACCAGGGATTGAACTCACAACCTCACACCTATCAGGCAGGTGCTTACGCCACTGAGCTAACTCCCTGGCCTTATTTTTTGAGATAGGGTCTCACTATGCAGTTCAGGCTGGCCTTGAACTCACTTTGTAGCCCAGGCTGGTCTTGAACTCACAACGATCCTCCTGCCTCAGCCTCATGAGTGCTGGGATTAAAGGCATATGCCACCATACCCAGCTACATCTGTCCTCAAAAATAGGCCCATCTTCAAATTCTCTGCACATCTATTATACAACTTCACAGCTTGAGAAAGTAAACCTTCTAGAGGATTTTGATTTTCCAATCTAAAAGAACGTATTTTTAGAGTGAATTTCAGTTATTATGCCAGGCAGATGGGGAAGGTATTTTACAAGGGGGGGAGATTTTACTCAGAGATTATTAGAGCCCCCAGTTAGATGGCTCACTGCTTGTGAGTCAGACCAACTCAGGAAATAACTTTTGCTTTAAAGCAATTTTGCTCAATAGCTAAAAGTTCAAATAAAGTCTCTGAGACACTTTGTTGGTATAGATTTTAAATTACAAGCTTGATTTGATACCCTTAAATACAGTTCTTAAGGAAGATTAGTTACAAATAGTTGTCAGTACTTTCAAGTGAGAAGAAATTACATTTTAGTAAGACTGGATGAATTATTTTTATGGATAATAATCCTTTCATCACCAGGTGGAATTACTCCAATTCATGCAATAAATGAGTACTACATTTTTTAAAGTTGCCTTAATTTTTCTACATGAGACTTCATGCCTACTTTAAGTCAAGGTATCACTATGCTCCTGAGCTCCCGTCACTGTCCCTGGAAGTGTGTGTTCACGCATGCTATCTCTGAGACGCAGCTGGGCCCCTAATTGGCAAACTGTTACCTCAATTCTTTCACTCCAATGTGAAGCTTCCCAGGAAATCTCGAGTTTTAGAAAAACTGGCTATGTGGTATATAGATAAATGTCACACCGGGTATTATATATGACTGACAGTAAACAGGAGGGAAATTTTAACTTCTTGACATAAAATTGGCAGAAAAAAGGATCACCAAATTCTTGCAACAAGAAATTAAAAGGGTAAAGCAGAAAAAGTTTGTTTATAATGAGAAGGCCCCTCATAGGAGAATTTGTGAGAGTCTTTTATAGAACCACTGAAGATGGTACCGTGGGCATGTTACATATTTTACACACAGTTTGAGTATAAATTCTTAAAATTTATAATAGAACATTAAAATAATCTTCTAATAAAATCAGCCTTAAGTATAAGGACTCTAAATTTCATTATCTTGTATACTTCTAAATAAATATCTTTGATCTATAACCATTGAAAATATTACAGTTTATGGTAACATGATAGGGACATGTCAAACAGTATTATAAGTGAAAATGAAACATCAATTTAAAAATAAACAAGCCTAAAAACACACTGAACTGAAATTATAGAAAATCAAAACACTAAGTACATAATAATTAAATATCTAGCATTGGGACAACCAAATACATGCTCAGCAACACATTTTCAACTTATATAAAAAGCCCTTTATATTTTATACAATCTAAATAAATAAGCAAAAACACAAAGAGACGTACTGTACCAGCCAGTAACAACTAGAAATCAATGTTTGCCTTTTTCTTTCAAAGGACCATAACAGAAGAACAGGAAATAAGAATCGCTTGCTAAAAAACTATAATTCATGGATTTTTTTTAATGCTGTCTACAATATAAAAAAGTCAAAGCAAGGCTTCTCAAATGTTAGATTACTGTACCTTAAATAAGGAAAGGCCACCTGACAGATTTAAACAAAACCCAGACATTTGCCTATTTAAGGAATGGTTGAATTTTTGCTTAATGACCGCATGATATGGTCTAAACCAAGCCCATGATATGAATGCACATTTGAACTATCTGAATGCATGATCTGCTAATACTGAATTATATATAATTTACTTTCACTTGCCAAAGTACTGGGTTGCTTTACGTGAAACCAGAATTAAAACATATATAGCAGAAATTCTATCTTATTTATATTCATATTCTGATTTTTAGATTGTTAAGAGCGTAACAGGCGCTCAGTGTTTGCTGAATTGAGTCTAGCACTCATCATCTCAGGAAGCACTTAAATTCAGATGAAGCCATTGTCCGAGACTCAGGGAGAACTCTTTAACTTTGCCTCAGGCCTGTGATTAATTTCCCGATACCCAGTTGAGTTAAGTGCCATGTGTCTGTCACAGTTTTTCATTTCAGCGCCAACATTTCTACAGTTCATCTATTCCATGATTAAGCCTTCTTCAAAGATTTGTGCCTGCACATCATAATCAAGTTAAAAGAATAAAAATAATCTTTGTTATTCTACATTGGATATTTGGATAATTGCTTGAAGCACTCGCAAACAGAAATGGAGAACAGAAACCAGAAATAATGCAAAAAGCCTAAATTACATAGCTCTCAAGGTTGACTAAAAATAACATTGAAATTATAAGGTAACTATTTTTGATTACAAACTTATTGCATGATGGCTGGAAGCAATGCCAAAGGACCAAGAGATGTAAACCAGAAGTGTCCTTTCACTTTTAGATTGACAAAGTAACGAAAAATAGTGTTGTTTCAACACTGCCCTGCATATTCCTCTCAGTGTACTTCTTTACAGTGGGAAGCAGTGAGGAGATGAATACACTTGCTCCCCAAAGACTACTCCCTCGGTTCACGATGCTTAGATCAATATTTGCCTTATTATGTGAATTATTCTGACAAAGTTCCTCTGGGTTGCCACTTTAACAAGTGGCTGTTTCTGATGTCCTTGGGTCCTTGCTGGGGGAAAGGGGGAATGTTTCAGAACTCCTAAAATAAAAACTGTTGAGAAAGTTTCACATCTTTCATTCTCACTGCCAACATGCCTGTCTTCTTGAATGCTGCTAGGAGAGGTAGATCCAGTGTTTCAGTTCTGCCATTCCCTGCAGGAACTTCGTGTAATAGAAGTCCACGTTGCCTGCAAAGTCTGTACAAACAGGTGACTCCATGTCCCCAAAAGAGCAGTATAATGCAGTTCCCCCGATGCTGAGGAAAACCGTTGCTATGCACAGCAGGATCAGTAAAATACAGGAGCTGCCTCCAACTTCATCTGCAAACATGAGAACAGGGTGCGGTTAGACTTGCACCAAAATGGAAATGCTAGTACCTGCTGTCTTCTTGCTGATTGAGGTAATGGTAATGGAGAGCTTATAATGTTAGTCCTCGAGGTCAGGACACAGCCAGAGAGCATGCGCAGCCAATGATTCAACAAAAATCTGCAGACAGGTTACTAGAAAGATTCACACCAGAGAAGCTTGTGAATGCCGAAATTAAAGCTAGCTAATGTGTACAATGCATATCACTTCCATGAAAAACAGAAAAATGGCAGTATTCCTCTAACATGCTCATACTGTTATTTTAGAATACCATTATAGCCTCACTATTGTAAGTATTTTAGGGGTTCACACCATGGGACTTCCTTAAATAAAGTTAATTTTATATTTAATAATCAAAATGTCCTTGGATGGGCCAGGGATATAGATCAACAGTGCAGTGTCTGCCTGGCAAATGAGAGGTCATGAATTCGATTCCCAGCATCAATCAATAAAGCCCTCGGTGTTAGACCTCATGTGCACCTGGTGATGGTCATTATTTTTATTTAGCACAATAATGAAGCTCTGGCTAGCACACTGATTTCCTTTTATTTTGCTTAATAACTCTGGTAAGTTTTTTTTTTTTTTTTGGTACTGAGAATTGAACTCAGGACCTTGTGTTTGCCAGGCAGGCACTGTGCCACGGAACTAAATCCCCAGCTAGGTATGTTTTTATAAAAATATCCATCCACGTCAGTCTTTCTATACTGAGTAAAATAACTGTTCTTAGGTTGGAAATTTCAATTATCATTGTAATTAAAGAAAAGTAAACAGTATTTCAGAAAGGCAAAAAAAAAAAAGTTTTATGATCTGTAGCACAAGAAAGATGTGTTTTTAGTAAAGTAACCTGGCAATATCTATCAAAATTTAAAATGAATTTACTCTCCAGACTGACACTTTGGAGCATGCAACAGCGTTAACTGAATGCGACACTGAAGCAAACAGGTACGAGCCAGGACTATCTCAGGACCACTAGGACATAGATAGAATCTCAGTGTTTAGCCCAGCAAATCCAACTTTCAGAAACTAGTCTACAGAGTTCTGCAATACACAAAGTCATGTCTATAAGCTTGTTTACTGCAGCAGCGTTTGCTATATGAAAAAATCTGTGAATAGCCCAGTTAATCCAATTACAATGGAACAATTTGATTATGGGACACATATAATGAAACACGATACAATTATTTAACAGAATAAGGTACATTTAATATGTTATCTCAGAAAAGTGTACATGATTCATGATCAAATTTTTAAAAGAAGTTATCTAACAGTATAAGGAACTCATTTGTGTTTTAAAAAACAACATGTTTATGCATCAGTGTGTATATACAAAGATACGCACACATATACACAGAACACATCTTAAAAGATAAAAACTTCACTCAGTACTTAGAGAAAGAGAATGGAAGAGCTGTGGGATTTATCTCTTTCATTTGATTGTCTCTGAATTCTTTTGCAAATAGCATATATTGTTTTTGTAAGAAAAAAATTTTATAAAACCTCATCAAACTAGGCATGGTGGTGTATGCCTATAATCCCAGCACTCAGGAGGATTGTTGCAAATTCAAGACCAGCTTGGGCTACAAAGTGAGCTCAAGGCTAGCCTGAACTGCATAGTTAGACTCTGTCTCAACAAACAAACAAACAAACAAACAAAAAACAACCTAATTAAAGCTTCTATTAATAACTAGGGGAAGAGGGGTTAAAGAGAGAGAAGGGGAATGGGAAAAAAAAGAAGCAAGATACACCACATACAGATACAAATTCTCTATGATGAATGTGATCATTACATATATCTAAAAGGTACCAATAATGTAAAAAATAAAAATATTTTAAAGACTTAATCTATATTAAATACTTTACTTAGAAGCTTTTACAGTAATACACAGAATAAGTCTTCTTGTAAAAATCTAAGCACAAAAGTATCTAAGAATCTTATTTTCCATTCTATAGGTAAACACTGTTAAAGTTGGTTTGTATCCTTTCAGATCAAACATATATGATTTTAGGACTTGTATACAAACGCAATTACATGCTCATATGACTCTGTGATTTATATTTAAAAACAGAGCAAAAAAAATAAAAAATAAAAACAGAGCAAAAAAGAAATCACTGAACAGAACAGATATTTTCACAATAAAAGAGAAATATTAGTTGGCCACTGAAAAGACAAAAATAAAAACTCAACAAATGAAACAAAAAAAGAGAGACAGAGACAGAGAGACAGATAGAAATACTAGAGTAAGAAACAAAGGAGCTCTCCACACTGAGGACTACTCTGACCAAGAGGTGAATTTTGCAACATGCTCACTTATCTGAGCAAAAATGCTTCAAAATAATTTAAGGTGATGGTTTGATTTTATGTTTCTTTCTGCGATGAGAAAGCAACTAAATTCGTATATTCTTTCACAAATTTTGCTAAAAAATAATCATATCACAGCCTCAGCCTCCTGGAGTACTGAGTAATTCGCTTAGCAATCTGTTAGTTACAAGGCTGAGCAGTTTACCTTGATCCAAATTATCATCTATTTCTTGGAATCTCACTCTTCGCTTTGATGGTTTCTGCTGCATTTGGGCAGGATGATCGCCTACAGAATCTCTCCTCTTCTTTAATATGGACACCAGTCCTTCAGCAGGAACGACCTGTCAGAAATCATAAGAACCAGCTGTTAAATTAACGGGGGATGTTCCAATGCTACTTTATTAGCAAAAAAGGCTAATTCAACTGAGAACTTAAATCTTATAAGTGTATCCCACTCCTATTTAAAAAAAAAAAGCATAATCATTTTTTCATGCCTGTATCTTGTAATCTGAGCAACTACTTTGAGGATAACAATATATACTATATTAACCATTGTTAATCTCCTATTATTGTTTTGAAATTCTTTTTTTGTTTCAAAATTCAGTATCATTGTTTTTATTCTTTTTTCATTTTCAAATAAACAAAAAACCCACAATCATCAAAATGTAATAGAATAAAGCTTTCACTTCCATGCAGGAGACTGAAAAACACAGTTTAAACCCGTAACTTTTTTTCCTGACCCCTGAACTGGATGAGGGACAGGTAGTATGAACAGGGCACCAGAAGACTTCCCTGAACTACCTTGCTTTGTGGCTGAACCTCCCTTAAGTTATTTGTAAAATTATCACTTATATCCTCTTTTACCTATTAGTACTGGGTTTATTTTTATAAATAAAATTTAATTGGACAGAAGCCAAGCCCTTCATCTACATATCATGCAGGCCCGCTTTTGGGCTAGAATGGTGGAAATGAGTAATTGCAACAGACCATAAAGCTTAATATATTTACAATTTGACCCTTCCTGGAAGACATTGGCTGACTAACATCTCTTTAGCCCCCCACTGCTAGTCCTATCTTGCCTTCTAGGTTTCACGTGGGCCACCTCTTCCCTGCTAATGCCCTACTTCTTATTTAAAAGCAAAAACAAAAACCTTTTCCATTTAGGAGCTAAATGACTCCAAGGTGGGGAAAGGAAGAGGACAGAATCAGTCAACAGGGCCAGGCTTGGAAGCAGGAGGTCTTACAGAGGTGCCGTACCCCGCAGGTTCATTCACAGAAGCTGACTTATGAGTGGCCTGCTGACTTCAAGCTACAGGTGATGACATAGATGGGCATTGTGGGCCCAACACTGTGGATGGCAGTGACTTGCCCGGACTGATCACTGAGGACTGCCTGTCATGTCATTTATTTGATCAATGGCATAAAACACTTATTGTGATTTTTCAGTTCCAGTCAGCAATCTCTGATAATGTGTGATGTATAAATATCACAGATTCTATTAGTTCTTTTTGTAACTCAGGGCTTTTAGGGCCAAATAATTCCAGATAGTCTGCTACTTGGCTTCTCTGAACATGGACCTAGAGAAAACATTATCTGAAAAACAAACAAAAAGAATCAATAGGCCAGCAATTTATTCTTTTTATAGAAAATACATATTTTAGGTATCCTTGTTCTGAGAAAACTAAAGTACTTCCAGTTACAGTAAAATGGCAAATATGTAAGGGAACAGTCTTTCAAATCTCTCTCTAGAAAGCAACATCAAAAACTCCGTCACACAACTCCTTGCATGATTTTACGAGCAGCTTGCTGAAACTGAAATGGAAAGAAAACCCAGTAAACTTCTAAAGAGCAAGAGATAGAAAACAGAAAGTAATTTTAATAAATATATTACTACTACTAGATAGACCATTGATATTCTATTTTTATTAAATGTTAAAAGGGAGAAGGGATAGATTCACTATTTTCTCCATAAAGAATTCACCTACCTTAGGAGTTTTTGTTTGCTTGAAATGGGATTTGACTATGTTGTTCATGTTTGTCCTAAACTCCAAGACTCAAGCAATTCTTTTACCTTGGCCTCCACACAGTAGCTGGGACAGTAGGCACGCGCCACTGTACCAGCCATCATGGAAGGTTCTTGTTTTTTGGCTTTTTTTCACTGCTAAGGTTTGGCCCTGACCTTTGTACATGCTAGGCCAGTACTCTACCACTGAGCTACACCCTCCAGCCCAGGTAAGCCTAAGGTGCTGGGGGATTTTGTTTGTTTTATAATAGTAAGGATCAAACTCAGTGGTGCTCTGCCACTGAGCTAAATCTTTAGTCTTTTTATTTTTTGAGACAGGGACTTGCTAAGGTGCCAGGGCTGCGCTTGAACTTGTGATGCTCCTGCTTTGGCCTTCTGAGTAACTGGGAATACAGGTGTGTGCCACTGTGTCCAGTTTAAGGTGCTGTTTTAATTTAGGAAAAAAAAAAAAAACTCACAAGAACAGTTCTAAGAATGAGCCCCAGAATGGCATTACTACTAATCGTTATGACATGAATTTTGAGTCTGTAAATTCAAGAAACAAAAACAAGTAGTACTGCAAATGATATTGCAAATGTAAGTAAATGGATGTTGAGAGAAGCTCCTGAAGTCCTCTGGAAAGGCACAGAATGTGCCCCCTGCGCCTCATGCTGGCCTCAGTGCAGCAGTTGATGGGTCCCTACCTTGGCTCCTGCTCAACCTGATCAGGGTGTTTGGCTCTGGAAGCCATGCTATCAAGGGACATGAACCTTATCAGGTGATTCTATCTTATTTACTCCATCTTATTTACTATTGTCCAATAAGCTTGGACACTTTTTTGAAGGGGAACACAAAGAGACAGAGTATGAGAAATTACAGTTGTGTGGAATGGATCAACATTTTGTTTTGACCCCTCCCTACCATGCCTTAATTCTTGGATAAAATACAGTCCTTTTTCCCCCATTCAAAATCTTTTGTTTCAAGAAAGCCTGCCCCAGGGTCTGCAGTTAAAGGACGATGCTTTTTTCCAGTAGCCCCTCACAGTCTGAGGGATCTTTTCTAGATTTGTCTTTCTTTTGCAATTGCTTTTTGGTCCTATGGCCTGTGGATGGAGAATAAGAGATAATGGGACAAAGGGAGGGACAGGAGACACCAGCCAAGGGGGAGGTGTGACACATAGGATTTGTCCTTTTTTGTTTCTGTAAGACCTTAGAGCAGAGGTCTTAGACCTACTCCTAACACCAAAGTTCTACTTACCAGTCAGGGCACTCAGATAAAAAGAGCAACAAAAGATGGTGGGTGGGGTTTGCCTTAATTCCAACGTCAAAGGGCAAATAAGCCAAAAAGAAGTCCTAGTCAGTCTTGGTAATAATCTTCACTAAAAGAAGCTAAGGATTTCTAAATAGATTGGGCAACTGATTTAGAACACAGAAATGTATCTACTTCAAAAGGCCATGTCTATGCACTTGTTACCATAAGGTCAGTATCAAAAGATGAGAAATTTCAGGTGGGTGTCGGGGCACACACCCTGTAATCTTAGCACTCTGAGAAGCTGAGGCAGAAAGATCTCAAATTTGAACCCAGCCCAGGCAGCTTAGTGACTTAGTGAAACTGTCTCCAAATTAAAAATAAATTAAGGCCTGGGGATGTAGCTCAATGTGAAGGCCTGGGTTCAATTCCCAGTACCAAAAAAAAAAAAAGAATTTTTAATTACCTAACTGATTATTCTTTGGTGCTAATTATTCTTGCATGCCTGAAAACATGAAAAATTTTTAGATCTCAAAAATACAGTATTAAAACAAAATTTAATTTCCCAATTCAATTAGCAAATTAGTCTCTTACCCAAAGAAAATATATCAAGTCCTTCTATTGAAGACAAAGAAGAATGTCTGAGCCATAATTAATGTAACTGTTAGTGGTGACACTCTATGAATAAAAGCAAAGCTTAAAAAACCCAATCTGGCCTAGACCTCTATATTTGCAAATAAATAGTTTTTTTTACATTTCCCCTCAAACATCAAACCATCTTTAATAGGACTTTCAGAATGAATGGGTTACATAAACAAAATTATTTCGCAATTCTACTGAAACAGTAATTCCTAACATGACAAAAGAAAATATTTAGAACACATTGCTATGACAATTGCTTCCTGACAGGATTAAAGAGAAAACAGACACTAAATAGTCTTCTAATGATACAGGCTAAGTAAAGGTACATTTTGAGTAAGAACACATACTTGAAAACTAACACTCATAAATCATATCAATTTATTATAAACACCTTAAATGCCAACAATTTCACTCTAGGAGCACATTAGATCAGTCCAGCACTCCTAACTAAAGAAACAAGAGCTGAGCTAGGGATGCAGCTCAGTGGTGGGGCACTTAGTTCACTTGCACAAGGAATCCCAGAATATAAAAAATAAAGTAAAAGCAAGTAAAGGTTTCTGCTCACTGATTTAGTTGTAGGTTCCATAGTAAGAACTATAATTCACTAAATGTGTACACTCTGTATGTCTTTATATAAGGTCATACTCAACCTTCGAACTTTTACAGGCATTATTAGCCCTATTTTACAAACGAAGAAGCAAACCTTAAAAGAGTTTGAGCAACTCAATTAAGTTTGCAGTGCCAGTAACCAGCAGCGTTTGAACACAAACTCAAGATTAAGCCTTTTATCATTTCTAATGTGGAAAAGCACTTGTTACCAATATTACAATTTTCTGTCATACGTTTTTATAACAACTACGAGATGAACAGAACTTTCAAATTAGACCAACAAGATCTTTAGTTCTGTCTTTCCAAACTAACTTATACCTCTACCAGAAATTCTAATCTTACATATCTCTCAAGTTAAGGGATAATGAAATAGGAAAAAGAGAGATGATCATCAACTAAAGAATTTCAAAAAATTCAAAAAGGTCACATTTCCTGGAGCAGGTAAACTCCCACACATCACTGGAGGATCAGCTCTAATAGCTTATCATGTTGGAAAGAATGCAGAATTAGAAGACTGGTTGACACAGGAAATGGAGGTACAAAAGCAACATGCAAGAGAAGAGTCTCTTACTGATGATTTCTTTATATATAATTCTAATGTAAAAAAGAGAAGATAACTGAGAACTTTAAAAGGAAATGATGAAAACAAACTTCCCTATAAACATTTACTTCAGGCTGAGACACATGAACACAGGGTATAAAAAGAGATGTAAAGATTTATGGCCTAAATTTGTTAAATAAAATGCACAAAATCCTATAAAAAAAAAGAAAAGAAAACAAAAGAAAAGAAAGAGGGAGTAAGGGGAAGGGCTGGGCATACAGCTCAGTAGCACAGTGCCTACCTGGCAAGTGCAAGGTCCAGAGTTCAATTCCCAGTACCAAAAAAAAAAAAAAAAAAAAAAAAAAAAAAAAAAAAAAAAAAAAAAAAAAAAAAAAAAAAAAAAAAAAAAAAAAAAAAAAAAAAAAAAAAAAAAAAAAAAAAAAAAAAAAAAAAAAAAAAAAAAAAAAAAAAAAAAAAAAAAAAAAAAAAAAAAAAAAAAAAAGAGGACAGAGGAGAAGGAGAGAGGAAAGGAAAACAGGAGAACCATATGAAAAAAAAGAATTAAGATGCATTATGTACCTGTACCAACTCCCCACAAGGAATGTAGTCATTATATACTGCAAACACATAGTAATCAAAAAATAAAAACTAAAAAAAAAATGTGTGATACTTAAGAGCTAGGTGTGGTGTCAAATGTCTATAATCCCAGCTACCTGGAAGGCTGAGGCAGGAGGACCACAAATGCAAGCCCAGCCTGGGCAATTTAGACCTTATCTCAAAAGAAAACTTTAAAAAATGATCTAAAGATGTGGCTCAGTTATAAAGAGATTGCCTAGCATGCCCTAGGTTCATTTCCCAGTATGGCGGGGGTGGGGGTGGGGTCGGTTGGTGTTACTTAAACTATCAGCTAAATTTGTCAGTCTAAAGACATGGGAGAGGGAATAGTTGGATGAAAGATCTTTTGTGGAAGCAGATTAATGACATGACTACTACTGTAGCAAACTGATAGGACAAGTCACAGCCAGACCCAAAGGTGATAGCTGTAAGAAGGAAAACCAACTTTCATAAAGAAACACAGCGGTCATCTCAGACTCACAATACTGAATCTTAGAACAGTGCAATATGAAGAGAGCACAAAACAGGAAAAAATAAATTATGATTAAGTACATCAATGTCAAATATTTTTAAAAATTAAGAAGGAAAAAATTTTGTTAAAAGTTTTATCATGTATATAAGTTAATAAATTAGGCACTATCTTATGTTTTTATAATTTGCTTTGCTTGCTGAAAGAGAGAACTTACTAAGTAAAAAATAGGGAAAGAAATGGTAAGAATGTCAGGTACCCTCACAATTTTTAATCTCTAGAAAGTTGTTGAAACAGCTGCTACTTCCTTTACTTTACATCCGCCTCACCCTCCTGAAACTACTTCACAGCCCTTACCAATATTTCAAACTATATTGTTTACATCCCCTTGTTTATCATGTGTCTCTACCTTTAGAAAACAAGCTTCATGAACAGCGCGACTTCATCTGTGTTCACAGCCATCTCCCCAGTTTCTATCACACAGATGTTCAAGAAATACAACAAAGAGTGGAGGGGGAGGAGGAATGGAAGTGAGGGTAGGGAAATGGGAAGAAAAGTTGTATCGTGTACAGGTACAAATTCTCATGATAAATGTGATCATTGTGTATATCTAAAAGCACCACCCTAATATCTTGTTTTGAAGTCCTGTATCATTTTCATTGTTTTGTTGAGTTGGGTTTTATTCTGTTCTGTCGTTTAATTTTATTAAATCAATGGCATGGGCAGCTATTTCAAAGATAACAAGATATATTATGGCAGCCATTTTGGATTTACTATTAAGTTGTTTTAAAGTCCTTTATTGTATTCATTGTTTTGTTTTTACCAGTTCTATTCTGTTCTGTTTTTGATTTTTACTATGTCTGAAGGTATGGGCAGCTATTTTGAAGACAAGAAGAGGCATTATGGTAACCACTGTTGATTTCCTATTATCTTGTTTTGAAGTCCTGTGTCACTTACACTGGTTTGTTTTGAATGGCTTTATTCTGTTTTATTTTGCTTGGTTTTATTCTCTTTAAAATAAAAATTAAAAAATAAAAGTACCAATAAAATCCGATTTTAAAAATATGACAAAGAGTAAATGAATATACAAAGGAAGAATCTACATATAAACAGAACCTAGTATATTATTTGAAAAATGTAGCTTTGCCTTGCAAATAATCAAAACCAAATCTTCAAGCAACTGACTGGCATGTGCGAGCTCATGAATTCGATACTGGGTACCCATTCCAAAAAACCAAATTTGTTGCTTTTTTTTCCCTCTCCCTGTCTTTTTGAGACAGGTTTTCACTATGCAGTTCAGGCTGGTCTTGAACTCCTTTTTGAGACTGCCCTCGAACTCACAGTGATCCTCCTGCCTCAGCCTCCCAAGTGCTGGGATTACAGCACTACCATGCACAGCTCCAAATCTGTTCTTAAAGGTTACTTATTTTTCTAAGTGAACTAGGGGGGGCAGCCTTATTGAGTAGAATGGGTATCTACAGTGGTCTATGCTGGTTTTGCACAGATACAAAGACATATTTAATAGGATCCCTACCCTTAAGGCATTTGTAATTTGGTGCTAAAGAGAGCATATGTAGGTCCTATAATTACAAATGGAGACTGCAGTTGGACAAAACTTTACGGGGATGATGTCCCAGCCTCTCCCTCACTGATGTTCTGAATAGTAGTTCTGAAGGAACAAGCATGGACTTCAGTAACCAAAAAATAAGCTTGGAACAAACATAACTTCAGTGACCATGAGCTAGACAGTGTACTTAACATTTTACATGCTAAAAAGATGTGACTGAAATCTTTTTTTTTTTTTTTTTTTTTTGAGATAGGGTTTCACTATGCAGTTCAGGCTAGACTTGAACTCACTTTGTAGCCCAGGCTGGCCTCAGACTCACAAGGATACTCCTGCCTCAGCCTCCTGAATACTTGGATTACAGGTGTGTGCCACCCCACCTGGCAACCTATGTATGTTAAGGATTGGAAAGAAACAGATGCGGGAAGAAGGTTAACCACTCTAGAGCAGAACTAACATAGCACAGGAGACAAAGAGCCAGAGTGACAATATGCAACGTGTATCTGGGAGGCAGCAGAGGTCCAGTTTAACTGCAGTACAGGTAGAGGCTGAGAACAAAGGGCAGCAGGACATGATACTGGAAAGACAGTGGGTGAGATTACCACGAGTCCTAAATATACAGTCAAGTAGTGCTGTACAGCAATTACCCTGAGGTTACAGGGAGCCATGGGAAGGAACTGACAATGTAGAAAGTACTTTAGAGTAGGAGTGTACCAACATGCTGTGTGTTAGATGGAGAACTTGGGTGTATTTGGCTTAGAATATTTTAAAAAGATGAATACTAGGCAAAGGCATGGAAACTTCTTATAATGCTACACTGAAGTCTTTTCACTTATTTCCACTACTTTTGGAGCTGGACTCTGGGGATCAGATTGAGACCCTAGTTTTATACAGAGATAATGTAAGATCATTTGATGGGGAGGAGATGAAACAAAGGATAGGGAAACTTATTAAGCAGCTCTTGGAAAAGTCCAGGATGAGGCAGCAAAGACGAGTATTTTAAAACGTAATTAAAAGGAAAAAGAAAGATGGATGTGAGAAACACGACAATCAAGAGATGCATTAAAAGGGTATGACAAAAACGAAAATGAAAGGCAACGATAACACCATCTGGCACAAATTAAAAATAGGCAGTCCCTGGGTTTTCCCATAGAGCCCGTTAGACACTTCCCTGGATCAACCATAAACTCTCACGTCTACTGTAAGGGAGCTGGAGCTTCCCTGCTCTCCTTGAAACAGCACTGCAGGTAGAACCACTGTGACTGCTGCTCTGAGACTTCTGCTTGTCCAAGACTCAGACACAGCCACGTTTAGGCTTTCATGAAACACCACTGCTTAGAGCATGCTTCGATCCTAACTTGCAGAGGAAACCCACAGCAGCTACCCTTAAAGTAACTTCTCGGCTCCCAGAGATCCAGTCAAGACCTTACTACCTCAAGTAACAGGTGTCAAGGATGAAGACGGCACAGAAGTCACTTCAATTAGGTAGCTTCTGTAAAGACAAACCCAGCTGCAAGTTTGGGCTTCCACTTTTCTTCCCACTGGACAGTGTAAGGTTACACCCTCCCCTACATTCTATTACATGTGGCATAAGTAGACCCGAAGACATCTAAGTAAACACTGTTAATCTAGACAGAGAGCAGGGGATTAAAAAGTTTCGAGCATTAGTGATGTGGCTTTTTCATTGGCTTTTAGAACTAACAAAACCATCTGAAAAAAATTACTTGACTCTGAAGCACTTGTTTTGTTAAATATACATTTCTACAGATAGAGTATGTATCTGCATGTTAATGAATAAAAATGAATAATTTCCATATGGCATATCATGCTAAACTCCGCTCACACTGGGATCTCTGACAAATTATTTTTAACCGGGGGTGGGGGGGGCGGTCCTGGATGGTTGAATTTGTAGGTATTGTTGGTTTCAGAAGTGAGATCTTGCCATGTTTGCCCAGGTTGGTTTCTACTCCTAGCCTCAAGTGTTCCTGCTGCCTCAGGCTCCCAAGTAGCTGGGGCACAAGGATCACTTGAGCCCAGGAGTTCAAGACCAGCCTGTGGAACACAGACACATCCTATCACCTTGAAAAAAAAGCTATTTATTACAAAATTTATCCAATATTTAACTTGAACATCACTTATTCACTTATTTAGAACATACACACACCAGGCATGATGGTGCATGCCTGTAATCCCAGCATTTGAGAGGCTGATTCAGGGGAATTGCTTCAAGTTTTGAGTCCAGCCTGGGCTACAAAGTGAGTTCAAGGCCAGCCTGAACTGCATAGAAAAACCGTGTCTCAAAAATACAATAATAGGCCAGGGATTTAGCTCAGTGGCTTAAGTGCCTGCCTGGCAGGCATGAGGTTGTGAGTTCGATCCCGGTATCCCCCCAAAAATAAAAATAAAAATAAAATAAATAAAATACAGTAACACCACCACCAACAATAAAAACCTCTCTTGCCCCCACACATGTAACAATCTACATGAAAATTTAAAAAGCCTACTAGCTGAGTGGGCTTTTATTAGCAGCATGGGGTTGGGTCCATGTCACTTTGAATTTTGTAGCACATTTCTTTCATCAAATTTTGATGGTAGAAGTTCTCTGTAAGTCTTAGGCTACAGGACAGAATAGCTGCAATTTAAAGTATAAGTACTGTAACTCTCCCAGTTTCCGGAACTAACCAAATCAATGGTTCGTTGATAGGATAACTAGTGATAGGAGCTGTGTTCCAAATCCTTGCACTACTAGGTTCCCTGGCAAAGCGGGTTAAGATCCTGACACTGAAATAATCACATTAGTATACCAGGAGTATTGCAATAAAATTTCACCTTTTGCCAAGAACTGCAACTCTCAAATTTAGCAAACAGACAAAACATCTAGAGTCAGATGGTTGCTAGATTGCAGGCTTTGCCTGTGTGATGACCTCAGCTGTGTTTTCACTCACTGCATCTGTAATGTCACGGTGTAACAGACACCTAAGGTCCTGTTTCATCAGCTGTTCAAGCTATAGTCCCTTCCCTATTCTCCCTTACGTTCTTTTTTTTTTTTTTTTTGGACTGGGGATCGAACTCATGACCTCGTGCTTGCCAGACAGGCACTTATGCCGCTGAGCTAAATCCCCAGCCCTTCTCCCTTACTTTCTAACTCTGCCAAATAAATCGGCCTATGCCTCACACTGACATGGACTGAAATTCTTCCACAGTGAGAGTCAATAAACCTATTCCTCAGGGCAGAGTAAGGTCCTCATCTCCTCTGTGAGGGACTTTCTCAGACTCCATCTGGCGACAACGACACTCGCACAGAAGCCACTCATAGAAATAACTGAATAAGGCAAAGAGTGACTCTTTTTAACTTGCCCACAATGCACAAAGAACACTTCTTAAAAATCTACAAAATGAAGATAAATGTTTTGATACTTTTTTACAACAGTAGAAACTACACTTTTGATAATAATATGTCATGTTCTTTTTTATATAATAAGAAGAGTAATGCTTCATACTAAACTATAACTTAGTAAAATTCTCCCTGGATCTGAAAAAGTTTATCAACCCTAGACAAGTCTCACTTGTACAAGTCTCTACACTAACGAATAGAACAAACATTTAGTTCCTTATGAGATTTCTATGAAAAATTATTTCATTTTATATGATGACTAACTGTTTAACACAACAAAACAAGTACTTCCACTGGGCTGGCAAGGTTTTCAAAACCAAGTTCCCCAGAGCCAAAGCTGGGCAGTGAAGAAGTGGCAAAAAAGTGAAAGCAGAGATCAAAAAACTGGGGAAACCTGGCAAAGAAAAAACATCCCAGTGTGTTCTATCACAAACACGTTTCACAAGGGGAACTGTTATGTATTAATTTCACAGGAAAGGTAACTTTAAGCTTTAAATATATATAGTTTCATAGCTGCTTCTATTTGGAAAAAAGATCACTGTATGAGTTTGAGAAAAGAATATTCCCTTTAGTTGTAGACTACAACACTAATAGTTTGATAACATAAAAATTGATAACTTCCTGAACCAGAGATCTTGTTAAAATGAGCAAGAAGATGAATATTGGCTCTAGTGTTTTTCTTTTAGCTCTATTTAAATTTTTAAAACTTTTTAAAAAACTGTAATATACACATATAGCTCATCGTTTTACAGCTGAAGATACAGCTCACAGTAGAGTACATGCCTGGCAAATGTGTGAAGACCTGGGTTCAGTCCCCAGCACTGGGAGGTGGCAGGGAGTAGCAGCATTTTTGCTATATTCAAAATATTGCACAACCATCACTACTATCTATTTCCAAACTTTATAATCTTCCTAAGCAGAAACTTGATACTCATTAAGCAACACCAAAAATTTTATTAAGAAGTAAAATCACAGTTTGTAAAGAAGTAGTTATAAACGAAAGTCAAATGGTCTCGTTAAAATAAACAGAACAAACAACGGGCCAAAGTGCTTCACTAGAGCTAGGGATGCAGCTCAGTGGCACAGTGCCTGCCTGGCAAGTGCAAGGTCCCGAGTTCAATTCCCGTACTAAAGTGCTTCACTATCCTGTCAAATTGTTAAAAAAAAAAAAAACACAAAATAAAACCAATGAAAACTCAGTTTATTGAGACCTCACTAAAAATGGCAACCAAGGAAGCTAGTAGCGTAAGAATTAAAATGATCTTAGAAAACTTTTTATAAAAAAAGTTCATTTCTCATATATTTTGTTACCTACTTTTGTATTTTCTCCTAAAGTTACTAGTTTTTTACAATGATAATGCTGAGTTAGAATTCAATGGTTATAAATGGGACTTAAAACAAATAAACAAAACAAAACAAAACAAAACAAAAAAAACAAGAGCAAAGAAAAAGAAAGGCAGCTAGTATCCTGTCAGAGAAGGAAACAGGGTTAGAGAAGTAAAAAGTAACTCCAGGAGACTAGCTGGTGGGATCAGTATTGGAACTAAAGCAATCTGATTCTGTTCTTTCCACCATACCAGGACACATTGGTGAGGGGGTAACAGTTTGGGTATGTCCGTGATGACTTTTTTATTCTATTATCAGACAATAAGGACAGAAGAACCCTTCCTGGATGTCTTTTAAAATTTCTTTTTTTTACAACTTAATAGTTTAAAAATCCATTTAATACCTCCCCATCTAATTAAAATAACTCCTGTACTCAGTTAGATTTTTTTACAGAATTTTTAAAATATACTAACAAAAGGAAGATACAGTAAGTATATACTATATTTTATCTCATAGATGTATGAGGAGAAAAATGAGATTTTCTTATTAGAATGTGACTAATCTTATCTTCATCATATTTCCTGGGAATACCAAAAGTCACAAGATTATCAAAAACAGGTTTCATAACAATGCATACTATGTCTAGAGGCATGCAATATGTCTTCTTGAAATATAAACATAATGATTAAAAATCACTTTATTCATACACATAAATAAAACTAGTAATGATTAAAAGTTTCTATTAACTAGGATTCTTACCTCATGTTTGAACCCAGGGAAAATTCAGGAAAAAGGCAATACTTTGTAAATATATTAATTTTTTAAATTTCATTCTACTTTAAATTCTACTTTGTCTCTAATTTACCTCTGCAACTTCTATCCTTTTGGCGAGATCATCAAGAGAAAGAGAGCTGTCATCAGAAGGCAGACTCTCCTGCAGACTATAGGACGCTTCTTCAGGAGAAAGATCTTGAAGGAGATCAGAATCATCATCTTGGTTATCTTCATAGGAAAGAGAATCTTCAGTATCTTTTAAGCATCCTTCCAAAAGGCTATTCAAATAGTCTTCTGTTTCCTTACTGACTCGATCTTCCTTATCTCCCTTTTCCTCTGGGGCCATATACACTTCTGGACGCAGTGTACTTAAGTCAGGTATTTTATTATTTTCACAAAATACATTCTCAGAGCCAGTCTCTGAGTCAGTCTGACACTGTGGTGATTTTCCATCACTGTCTGTGAGATCAGGTTGCCGCAGCTCATTTAATTCATTGTTCTGAGGCTGGTCTGGGAGCAATGCCTTAGAAGCATCCTGAAGTGGCAAATGAAGTTCTTTTCTTTGAGTCTGTGAAAATTTACCCTCGGAAATCAGCACAGGAGGTACACGGTCACAGCCCGGTAAAATCAATGGCTCTATCATTGACTCACTAGAGGGTAACACCGTTGAGTCGTCAGCAATGGCCTCTAGTGTGGCCACATCTGGGCAGTCCTCTGTGGGAGCCTCCTGCACGCAGCTGGTGTCCTCACAAGCATTCTCAGCTGAGTCTGGCCCTGACCTGCTCCCGGCTGTCTCTGAGGACTGGGTGTGGAGCTCCAGCACGGCTTCAGCGCTGCGGAGTGGCTCCTCCGTGTGGTCCTTCCCTGCAGTTACTGGAAGGTGCAGGGAATCTGCCTGGCTGTCCATCTGACTGTGGCCGGCACTGCTCTCCTGGGGTTCTTCTTGATGCTGGCTTTCTATACTTGGCTCCATGCCAAGACAAGTTCTATCCTCTAAAGATAAAGAAGAATAAGTTGTTTTAACATTCCAAACAATGCTTTGTAGAGGAAGGAAGAGAAGAAATATATGATGTAATAACATGCAACATAACAATATTCTAACCCTATAAATAGAAATTCTGTCTGTTTCATTATAGAAGTCTTAGATATTGACTAAATACCTAAAATATTTAGTAAATAATCCTTTACATATAAAAATTAACAGATCACTGAAAAGCTTGTTAACATGAATAAACAAGTACTGTATTTTAATGTAATTTCTTGAAGGTTTGAAAGATATCTTGAACACTTTGGTCTTTTACATTTAAATTAATACATTTACTGGTCTTCTGATTTAAATTAAGTTGGAAAAATTATTTTCATTATATTTAAGACATGGCATAAGCTGAGCCAGGGGCATATGTCTGTTACCCCAGCCATTCAGCAGAGGCAGATCTCAAGTTTGAGGCCAGCCAGGGTTAACTTTGCAAGGCCTGGTCTCAAAATAAAAAAAAATAAAAACAGGCCAGAAATAAAAAGGGAGCTCAATGTAAAGGCCCTGGGTTCAAACCCCAGTACTGAAGAAAAACAAAACAACAACAACAACAACAAAATCATGGTATAGCAAGTAAACATTTCTACAAAAACCTGAGTAATATATTTATATCCAAAATGTAAGAAAATATTGGTCTGAGAGGCTGGGAATGAAGCTGAGTGGTAAAGTGTCTGCCTTGCATATGTGGGGCCCAGAGTTTAATCTCTAGCCACACACACACACACACACACACACACACACACACACACACGCAGAGAGAGAGAGACAGAAAGAGAGACAGAGAGAGAGAGACACAGAGTCAGAGAGACAGACAGACAGACAGAGAAAGAGAATACTGATCAGGTATTCTAATACCAAAAAGACAATAGTCTGTTCTGCTCAAATTTAAAGGCATGTGCTTACTTTGACAGCACATATACTAAACTAGAATGATACAGAGAAGGTTAGCATGGCCCCTGTGGCACAAGGATGACATGCAAATTTATGTAGTGTTCCATATTTTACAAGTACCAATTCCCTGCAAACAATATAATTGTATGTACCCCAAATGTGCACTACTAAAAATTAAGAACTGAAAAAACTGTAATCCCAGCAGTCGAGGGGCTGAGGCAGGAGGATTGTCATGAATTTGAGGCCAACCAGGCCTCCACAGTGAGTTCAAAGCAAGTCCAGACTACACGGGAAGACCCTGCCTCAAACAAAACATAACAAAACCCAAAACCAAAAAAACCTAAAAAACAAACTTAAACATAATACCCTTAATAAATGTCTTCAAATTAGTGGAAACTTCTTTAAGCAAGGCAGCAAAGAATAGCAACAAAAAGAGTAAGTTTTGGCAAACTGCAGAAATAGGTTTGAATTTTGATACTGGTTTCAATTTAACTGAAATAAAATTAACTTAAAATATTATTCTCCACTTTAAAAGTACACAGTTAAAAATCTTCACATAAGCAGGGCATGGTGGCACATGCTTATAACACCAGCAATCAAGAGACTGAGGCAGAAGGATCACTGTGATTTTGAGGCCAGAATGGGCTATAATAGTGAGATCAAGGCCAGACTGAACTACTGAGTGAGGCCCTGTCTCAAAAAAACAAAACAAAACAAAACAACAAAACAAAACAAAAATACCTCATGTAAATAATGAATGGAAATTGCACTGATTGGTAGATAACGGAGTACATAGCTTGCTCATCCTTAGTTTACTGGTGTGTTTAGCATCATACCTAGTTAGTCCTAACTTTTTAATGGGTATATTGTTTAACTTAGAAAAATAATAGCCCAATGGTAAAGAATGACACAATAATAATTTTATTCCATTTTTAATCACTGCTAACTGACAATTGAGGCCCATATTACAGCAAAGAAAAGGCGTTTCTTAAAAACAATCTTCAGATTTCAGAGAATTGGGGCCTGGGGCTGACACCCTAAAGTCTGGAATATTGAGGGGCAGCTGTTAGTAGAGTTCACAGCACCTCCTCTCACTGATGTGAGCATCGAATGTGGATCAAGAGAAAGGAGAAGAGCCTGCTTTCTGGGAGAATCTGGTATCTCTTCTTTCTCTCTGCCCGAAACAATCACTCAAAGTTTAGGAGAGTTCAACAAAAAGCACAGGCATTTCATTCCCCATAGGTCTTTGGCTTTGTCCCTGAGCTTGCTGGCCTGCCCCTCCATTTAGACCATGAGAGCTAGGATAAGGAGGACGGAAACCAGATGGAAAAGGGGCCATGCCTCTCTTCCACAAGTTTCAGGACCCGAAGGGTGTGACTTAACCTTCACTGTCAACCTGACTCTTGGAGAGGCGACTGGGACATGGGGCCTCTGTACTCCACTGATGTTCCCAGCTATGGGTGCTGTTGGGAGAGCAGGGTCCCTGGGGTGCACTGTTGGCGTTGTTCCCCTGCTGTGCATCTCAGCCACCATGAAGTGAGCAGTTTTGCTCTACTACATCCTTACACTGTGTTAATATCCCTAACTTGCCTTATAGGAGAAAAAGGAGACGAAGATTTGAAAAAAAAAATGTTCTTGTACAGAGGAAAGGGCTACTTGATAATAGTATCATCATCTAGTACCTTCTGGGCCACTCACCTGAACCACCTGATAGTTCCTCTTTAGTATCAGGGCTCTCAGGCCCAAGAACATAAAGCTCAGCAATAAAAACTAGTAATAAAACCAAGCAGCAGGAAAGAAAGTCACCTTACAATGTATTTATCTTTATTTTCTGGTTTTTACAATAAACAAATGTATTTAGAAAACAGTTTCTAAAAATCTTTTGTCATAAGACACAAGGTGGTATAAAATACATTACAGGGTCAGGGATACAGCTCGGTGGTACAATGCCTGCTTGGCACAGCAAGCTTGAGGTCCTGACTTCAATTCTTGGTACCAAAACAAAACAAAATTATTAAGTGCTTTAGAAATATATATGTAAGCCAGGCGTGGTGGTGCATGCCTGTAATCCCAGCACTCGGGAAGCTGAGGCAGGAGGATCATCGCAAGTTTGAGACTAGCCTGGGCTACAAAGTGAGCTCAAGGCCAGCCTGAACAGCATAGCGAGACCCTGTCTCAAAAAGACCCAAAAAAAAAAAAAAAAAAAAAAAAAAAAAAAAAAAAAAAAAAAAAAAAAAAAAAAAAAAAAAAAAAAAAAAAAAAAAAAAAAAAAAAAAAAAAAAAAAAAAAAAAAAAAAGAAAGAAAGAAAGAAATATATATATATATATATATATATACACAAATTAAAGTACATCAGATATTAGTCAACCAGAAAAGGTGGAAGGATACATTGTAACAGAGAAATTATTAAGACAGAACTTTAATGATCTAGATTTACAGATAGATTTCTACTAAGGTCCATTCAATAATGTTTTTTCAAACAGGAAAGGATGTCTAAGTACTCCAAAACCAATTCCATTTCAGGGTATTTTTGTAGAGTTTTTTTTTTTTTTCTAAATATTGTTAGATACATATAGCTACCTACTGAAAACATGGAAATGATCTTACGTTTTTATAAGAATTTAGATTTTATAATTCCTACTACTAGATATCTAAAAATAGAATTATACAACATAAAAAATATTGCTTTGCTATTTTTCTAGGAGAGGGGTATATACAAAAATGTAAATGCAAAGATTCCTCCATAGAAATTCAGATGAAACACTTACAAAATATCACAGGGAAATAGTATCTTTATATACTTCACTAACTTAATTTAAAAACATACCTGACTCTTTGGCTGTAGCTCCTTTTGCTTTTGATTCTTCAGACACTGTTAACTGGGTAAAGCATTTTCTTCCCAGAGACTTTTCTAAAGCTTCTATCTAAAAAAGTTTTAAAACAAAAATTATTTTCTAAATTGTTGAATTAAATTAGAAAGTTGAAGACCACTTGAGAAAGGTTTCTTCATTTTCTAAAACATTCCATACAATGGACAGAGGGCAGTAATATTTTCCCCATAAGTATTTTCAAAAGAAACTCTTACCTTATGCTTTGATAAAAGAGGACTGTAGAAAAAAAAGAAAGAGAAAATAATTGTAAAGAGTACAGCATGCTTCCAAACAAATGTCACTGAAATGACTATGAAAAAAACACAGCTTCTCTGGACTCTAATATTAGCACAGAACATTTCCACGGCTGAAACATTACCACCAGCTTACATAGTTCAAAGTGCAGCTATATCATGTGTTAATCTCCTTAAAAACCAATTACTATTGAAAACACCCAAAGAAGCTACAAATCTTAAAATCTAAAAGTAAAAAAAGAATGTTAATCTTTTGCTAACAAGCTATTTAAAGACTATTTCACACATGTATATTTTTTAAAAATTCAGTCTAGGTGATAGTCTAAAGCAGATTATGGTAGAAGATAATTTTGTTGAAATTATCCATCAAAACAGATTATCAAAAAAGTAACTTTTGAATACTAAATTTTAGGGGATAATTAACAGGATGTATATATTCAACAAAGACATGGGGAAAATATGCACAATCACTTTACTATTTATAATATCCAAAATCCAGGAACAGCCCAAATGTCTATTAAAAACAGAGTAGACAAATAAATTGCTGCATAGTCACACAATAGTCTGTACTGCAATAAAACACAACGAACTTCCATTAGACACAATAGTAAGTAACACATACACACAAAAAGTTAGATGCAACAATCAACATTGTCCATGAAATTACAGAACTAGAAATAGTACTTAGGCAACTCAGAATGGGCACCACATGGGGTCAATAAGGGATTGCTATCGCATGAGACAGCCTTCCAGGAGGCTAGAATATTCTGTATCTTGGCTCTTGCCAGAGTGATAGTCATATGGACACATATGTATATGGAGAAATTCATCAAGCTTTTATACTTACAAGCAAGTATCTTTAAATATTATAAAATTTTATGAACAATAATTTGGTACAACTTTTTGAAGATACAGTGCTCATCTTACGTTCAGTAAATACTTATTAAATATTTAAAACATGTGTAACACATTAAGAAGCTACTAATTCCAGAAGAAAGAGATGAAAGGTATCTACGCTTTTTTGGCAAGTTTTTTTTTTTAAATTCTTTAAATGATTTCATTATTTTAAAATGCTATGAAGTTGAAAGTTAATCTACTTATTAGCATGTTAGGGAATTAAGCTATAATTCAAAGTCCCTGAAACTATTGTTTCAAAGGTTCAAACTCACTAACACAAGAAAACTTTCATCAGGAGAGCTAAATGAACATTCGCCTTGAAACCAAGAATCTTTCTTTAAAGACCACCTCCAAAACAATAAAATTCCCAAGAAAGTTCTCTATCTTCTGCATGAGCTAAACAATTCTTACTTGTAACTGTTTCAAATATCAACAAATAAAGCTCTAGTTTTCATGTTTGTGAAAGAGAAAGAAGAAAAGCTATCAAAGAACAGTCAATCTTTTAGCTTTTGTTTTGTTGGGTCTCCCTATGCAGTTGAGACTGGCCTTGAGCTCACTTTGTAGCCTAGACTGGCCTCGAACTCTCAGCGATCCTCCTGCTTCAGCTTCCCAAGTGCTGGGATTACAGGAGTCTGCCACCATGCCCTGCTGTTTTTCAGCTTTTGTACTGAGGAATGATTACCTAAAAGCCCAGAAATCTGTACTAGGTTAAATACTATCATGATCCCTCACATTAAGAACTCTGAGTCATCAAACAATATTTTTAAAAACTATGTGTAAGGTCAGGCATGCTGGCGCACACCTATAATTCCCAGCACTTGGGAGGCTGAGGCAGGAGGATCACAGTAAGTTCGAGGCCAGCCTGGGCGATGTAAGTGAGTCCAAAGCCATCCTGAACTGCACGAGACCCTGCCTCAACAACAAAACAACCTGGCAAGCCCAAGGTCCTGAGTTTGATTCCTAGTACTAAAAACCAAACAAAACAAAACCAAAAAAAACCCCCACTGTGTTATTATCATTATAATTTAGTTTTAGAAATCCAATTCCTTGATAAAACTAAAGCAACTAAAATTTAACTGGTAAATGTAGCTTTCTGTCTGAAGTATTCTGGTTAAATATAGTACTAAATTTACTTCTTAGGATTAGATTACTCTTTAAAATGGTATTGTTTTTCTGTAACATACAAATATTGGCAAGCAGGTAGAATAAAAAAGTCTTAATACACAGTTTAGTCCATCTGAATCATTCTTTTCTTGACCAAAATGATACTGAAATTAGAAGTTATACTTTAAGCCGGGTGTGGTGGTGTACACCTATAACCCCAGCTCAAGACCAGCCTAAACTGCATAGTAAGACCCTGTCTCAAAAGTTATACTTTAAACTCTCTAATCAGAAGATCTTTTGAATTTATGTAAAGCTGAACTTTTGCTGAGTTCAGTGTAAGAAAAAGAGAAACGTTAAGAAAGGAACCCCATTCTTTTATTATACCCATTTTAATTTCTCCAGCTGAAAACATAAAAAATAAAAAAATAAAAAATAAAAAAAAAACCAAAGAAATACATCTTGTACTTCAATGCTCAATATAATTCTCCAAAATTCTACTCCAACTCAATGTAAATAGGATCTAGAATACTTACTCTTGATGTGTTGAGCAAAATTTAGCAAGTTGTTCAAAATCTTCACCATTAAATCCTTTTTCTGAATTCCTCAGAGGTATAACTGTATGTGGTTGTACAGTTTTCCATTTTGCTTCTAAATTTAAAATATTTGTTAGTCACTGGCCTTTACAAAGCACATTTAAAAAAGGAAAAAACAGTTAACTGGTGGTACTGATAAAAATTAACATGCAAAGTTATCTTCTCGAACAACCCAAAAGTTAACACAGAAATAGCTAAGTGATTACTCTGCAGTATAAGTAAATATCCCAGAGACTAAGTTACCCAATAGGGCATGCAGTGTGAATAGGAGAAATGCAAATAGATGCAAGCATTCATTTCTTGGCACTGATAGGAAGAGCAAAATACAAAGAGAAAACAATTTTCTCACAGCAAAATAGACATGTGATAAAAATGTTACATTCTAAAAAACAAAAAAATGCTACATTCTTTGCAACTCCTCCACCCCCAACCCTGTAATGCTGGGAATCAAACCCAAGGCTGCCTGCATGTTAGATAAGTAAGTGCTCTACCTTGACTACACACCCAGTCACATACTTTGCCATGTTAACTTGACTGTGGAAATGTCTATTTTCTAACAAATCCAGGTCAAATATTTTAAATTTCTAGGTAGCAAGTTGTTAGATTGCTGATAAGTCCATATTCTATGTTAGTCTGTACTCACCCCACTGTTCTTGAATGGCAGAAAGATTTGCCAGCAACTGCTCATGATACAATCGTTCAAGCTGAATAAATTGCATTGCTTTCTCATCTGAATAGACAATTTGAGGAAAACAGAAATCTAGACTACCGACATTAAACCCCACGTTTGAAAAGCAATGTCATGCGAAAGTTGAGAAACATTCATCTGATCAAAAAATGAGGTGACTCTAGCTTTTTTAAAACTTCAGATATATGTACAGTAAGGTTTCTTGGTTTCGAAGTAGACTTTACTGTAGCATGTTCTGCAGTAAGTACTTGGGTTCTATACCACCAGCAAACAGAAAGTAAGAGGTTTTAATACTCATAGAATGCCTGTTCGCTAGTGTATTTCTAGCAAAGTGAACTAAAAAGTATTTGTTTGGAAATAGGACTACAAAGAATCTTGGAGTCTATGTGCTATCCTTTTTTAATTTCTCTCCTTAAATGACTTTCTGCTGAGCAACTCTGTGATCGTTTAGCCCAGCGTCTGTCTCTGGTTTCAACCCACTTTGATGCTTTTCCACTGATTGCTTTTTTCCCACGAGACCAAAGGATCACCTGCCTAAATAATGACAAAGCAAAAATTACACAGATCTTTTGAAAAAAGTTAATTAACCTGCCACAGTGATTTTCATAATTATGTGACTCCACTTTGTTGCAGATCTTCCTATGAACTTCTGTCTTCCCATCTGTATCACACATATGCACACCTTAGGAGCTCAAGATACACTGTCCAGCTGACTGCCTTTCTGTGGGAAATGTTCTAAATATTGACCCAGAAAAAAAGAGGAGAAAAACTCAGTTTGACTTTCTGTTCTTCCCACAAACACTCAGAGGTTAGCTCTCCCTCTTATCTGTGGTCTTAAAGACATTCACAGGATCATAAAATATGCCCAGAAAGAGAAGAATAATTCTTTTCTCTTCTGCCCATGATTTAAAAATACCAGTGTCTCTCAGACTTCATAGAACATAAAAATTATCTGAAAAACTTGTGAAAATATAGATTCCTGGATCTGACCTCTCCTCTCCAAGTTCTGATTCTGAGGCTTATAAACTTCATTTCTAAGCTTCTGTTATAGCTGGTCTATGTTGCAATCTATCAGATACTAATTATTTTGTTAAGAAAAACAGTTCCTCCTTCATTTCCACTAGAATTAGATTCCCGATGCTTAGGAACAAACTGCCATTGTTTGAAGTTGTATCTCAGGTCCCTTGACAGGGTTCAGTATAGCAACTGCTTATCTTCCATGTGATTGATCTGAAATGTGGTGAAAGTCAACAAGATTAGAAAGAAAAGTAAATTACATTAATGGGGAAAAATAGATGTTTAGAACACATTCTGTCTAGAGAGCACAGTGGTACCTTAGTACTTGTCATACATTGGTTTTGGGATGCTCAACAAATACCCCGAGCATGACTATCAAAGAAACTGCTTTGGCTAGAAAAGGTGGTGAGTCACAAGGTAATCGACAACAACAGGCTCTAGCTTGGTGTCAAGCACCAGGACACAATTTTCAAGCCAAAATGGATCACATACTAAATTCTACTGATGTCAAAGCAGTCAAGTATAACAGTATATACTGGGCCATCCCCCTAAAATAAAAGCAATTTTTAAAAAGGAAAATTGAAAAAAGTGAGAAAAAAACATTCCCTGCGTAAAAGTTAATATGTTGCCTTGCTTGAAAACATTTATTGTATTATTTATCACTAATGAAGAATTAATCTTTCCTTGCAGCTGTATATAGTCACATGATACATAATGACAAGTGGTCAGTCACGAAACATGTAGGACACTGAGTCCGTAGTCATATCACATAAGGATGCAGCAGCTGTCTTAGCATGAGATGTGTACAATGACAAAACCACCTAACAATGTATGTATTCTTCACAATATATCCTTATTCTTAAGCAATACTTGTATGTACCTATAAGATAGTCAGGGAATTTACTGTGTAGTATATGTGACATACTCTGGACTTGTGGATCTGCTTAATTTAAGAGAAAGATAATCTTACAGATACATGTATTTTATCTTTCAGCAACATTTGCTCCCCTCCACTCTGAACACAAATATTTAATTCTGGTAAAATTAGGGCATATTTATGGAAGGTTAAATTTGGATGGTTCCAGAAAAACTTCTGGAATAACAGATATGTCATACACCTTGTTTTCTGATGTAATTATATAATGCTACATACAACTACTAAAACTAACTGAAACTATATGATTTATACACTTTATAATATAGACCTCAATTTTATTTTTATTTTTATTTTATTTTTTTGTGGTACCAGGGATCGAACTCACAACCTCACACCTGCCAGACAGGCGCTTAAGCCACTGAGCCAAATTCCTGGCCCTAGGTTTTCGAGACAGGGTCGCACTATGTAGCTCAGGTCGGCCTTGCACTCGCGTTGTAGCCCAAGCCGGCCTCGAACTCACAATGCTCCTCCTACCTCAGCCTCCCGAGTGCTGGGATTAAAGGTGTGCGCCAACATGCTTGACTAGACCTCAATTTTAAACAATGGCTTACTCTCTAAGAGTTGTATGGATTTCTTCCTACACTTAAAAGGATACAGTCTTCTTCCTGGAAATACCACTCTGCTATCTGTTAAAAACAAACACACAAACAGAGGATATTAAATTACCATTTGGGTAAAAAAACAAATTTGCAAGAAATCAAGATCTTAATTCTGTTTCTGATATGAAACAAAGAAAATACTTATTTAACTACACTCATCAGTTTAGAAGAACTTTGTGGGTATAAGACACAATTCTAGTCTTCCTCATCTCAAGCAAAGCAAGCACAGGCATTCTTTGGAATTATACAACTGCACTCTTTCTATTCTAACTTCAAGTCATAGCAAGTTTCTCTCATTCATTAGAGTTTAGAAGCAAGAACTCTAAAGAATGAGAAAAATGCTACAGAGGATTACAAAGGTATAACATGAGTAAAGAGATAATTCTCTGATTTGTGAATCAAAAAGCAGAAGTATGTCATGGCATTTAAGACCTTTACATCCCCTTCATTTCATTCCTTGTTGCAAGCTACCAGCCAAATATCTCACGAGGCACTGGCTCTTCAGTTCTGTTTCATATTTTAAAAAATGATCAGGCCAAGTGCTAACAGTTGAATAATGATGTTTGGAATATGCAGAGTGCTGCGGATGATAAAGAACACCAGATAGAGTCCAGAGAATCACAAACTGGTCCCAGCAAAGTCTTGTCACATGAAATTCATTCTAAGGTACCTTTAAATTTAACAATTCTTTGAACTGGGCAAAGTTTCTGGCCTCAGCAACTGTAGTTATAGGGTTTGCATTTAACAAAAGGAGACTAGGAAAGCAACGTATTTGGGAGAAAAACCAAGGCTCCATTTTGTATGTCTTAAATTTGAAATGCCCTGGATAGTTAAGGCTCGAGTCCAGGTGAAAAACTTGGGTTACACATATCAGATGGGATGAAATCACCTACAAAGTTAGAGTAGAATGAGAAGAAATTCAAAAACTGAACCCTGAAACACTTCAATGTTGACAAAATTAGTGAAATATGATAACTCAGCAGATGTGCCTAAGAAGGCCCAGCCAGTGAAGAGATAAAAGCCAAGAATGAGCAGTCCCAAAAAAGTAAATCAAAAAAATGTATCAGCCATGCATAGCTGTAATCATAGGTATTCAGGAGGCTGAAGCAGGAAGATCACCAGTTTGAGACCACCAGCTTGGGCAACTTAACAAGATCCTGTCTAAAAATAAAAATGGATGGACATGTAGCTCAGTAGTACAGTGCTTGCCTAGCACATGCAAAACCGTGGCTTCAACTCTCAGTACCACAAAAAGAGAAAGAAAAAGAAAGGAAAGGAAAGGATTGGATTCAAAGGAGCTGGACATGTAGCTCAGCAGTCATCATATGACACAGGGTTCAAACCCTAGGAGCAACAATGACAACAACAACAAAGGGAAAATGCTTCCAAATCAATTATGGAATCAATTTGTCAAAGTGTCTAATAATTTTAGTAAGATGTAAACTGAACTGAACACTAACCACTGGATTGACTGCATAGAGGTTACTGGTAACCTTCACAATGAAATTTTTGTCAAGCAGTGGGGTCAGAAGCCAGGTCAGAGTGAGGTCAAGGGAGAAGTTGGAATGGAACATAAAGTACAATTTTTGTCCAAAATGTTTTAACCTGAAAAAATCATTAAGAAATCATCAGACAAATTCTAATTCAGGGACATTCTAGAATTCTTGGCCTCTTCGTATGTACACTATTAAAGCTAAAAAGAGAAAAACAAACAAACACAGAAGATTGTTCTGAATTACAGAGACTAAAGAATCTTGATAATCAAATGCAAGATGTCTCTTTTCCCTGGATCCTGGGCTAGGCAGCGCACAGCTGTAACAGCATATGTAAAACAACTTGAGAGAAATTTAAAAGGAGCTGAATATTAAATAATAGTAGTGTATCAATGTCTAATTTCTTAGGTTTGCTAATGGCTCTGCTGGTTATAAGAGACTATCCTTTCTCTTGAGACAAATGTGTACAGACATTTAAAGGTAAAGCGATACAATGCTTGCAAAGTACTTCAAAATATTTCAGTGAAAAAAGTGTCTGTGAGTGTTGGGTAAATATGTGTGCATGTGGTCAAGACAACAAAAGAGAGAACACAAAAATTTGATAAAATGTCAACTGGTGAATCTAGGTAAAAGGCACAACATGATATATGAGGATGTCAAATGAACTATGTCTCGACCAATCCCTGATTTATGTGGCCCTTGGCAGGTGACAGAATACTTTGCACTCTTGTGCTGAGAGGCAGCCATCAGCTGACTCCTGTCACCTGATATCTTAGTGTCCGGAAGTCTTGAGTGACCCTTTGCTAACACCCAATCTTGATACATATTTTTCTTCGTTTGTTTTTTGAGACAGAGTTTCACTATGTGGTTCAAGCTGGCCTGGAACTCACTATGTGGCCTAGCCTGGCCTTGAACTCAAAGCAATCCTCCTGCCTCAGCCTCTTGAATGCTGGGATTACAGGTGTGCACCACCATGCCTGGTCATCCAGGCTTGATTTCGAACAAACAACCTGTGAATTAGTGATAGTGAGGTCAGTGTTGGCTGCCTAGTATTTATTTGGCTTTTACTGTGTACCAAATACTAAAGTGAAGTTTTTACATGCATTACCTCACTTACTCCTCTACAGCATCACAGAAGAAACAAACCAAAAACTGCCTAACTCTACTCAAAGTTCATGCTTTTTAAACCACCATTATATTCTCTAAGCTCTTTTCTAAGAAGAGGACATACTGCTGAGTTACTTAAAAATCATAACATATAGGACTCAGTATACTGGTACATGTTTCTGAGAAATAAAGAAAAAATTTGCTTTAAAATATAAAAAAGCCAAGTGAGATGGCACATGCCTATAATCCCAGCACTTGGGAGGCTGAGGTAGGACTACATGAGCTTGAGGTCAACCTGAGGTGCTTAATGAGTTCAAGGCAAGCCTAAACTATATAACCAGATTTTGTCTGGAAAAAAAAAAAAAGAGAACAGAGACAGTCACCTACATGATATAACCTACAATGCCACTTCATGAAAAACCTTGAAAAGATAATATTATTTAATATATAGCCCACACTCAAATTTTTCCCAGGTTGCTCCAAAAACAGATGCATTCAATGGCATAAATTCTATTACCTGTGTTATAGGGAAGTGCTTTTGAGGGTGTCTCAAATGTGAGCAGATGATAATATTGACTTCTCTAGATCATTTGGAGAATGAAATAGCAATAACAGTAAATATTCTTTGCAAACCCAAGTCACTGTGCAACTCCTACAAAGGCTGGAAGATTAGAAGGCTGCCTTGGTATTGGTGGTCCTAAACTATGGCAGGTTGGCAACTAATAGCACTATGTGTTTTTTTCAAAGGCAATCCTTAAGTCCACCAAGGAGGTAATGTAAGTTTGTAAAATTATGTATTTTCCTGCCTTGGATCACATCTTATTTTTATTTTGCTTTTTATTATTTTATTTTATTTTTTTTAGGTGCCAGGGATCAAACTCACAACTTCCTGCCTGCCAGGCAGGTGCATAAGCCACTGAGCCAACTCCCAGCCTTTATCTTGCTTTTTAAAAATTACTCACTGCTGTGAAAATTAAAACAAGTGGATGACATAAAAAGTTGATCTTTATTCTTAAGTTTCAATTATTTTTAAGTGAAAATAAAATGCAGCTTATAAATGCTTCAATTGTTCCTGAATTAGCTCTTATGCAAAAAGGCTTCCTGTTCAAAGGCCTCCCACTCACCAGGCACCAGGCTCATCACCTTCCTGTTCCTTCCAATCACTGGAAGTTACAAGTTAGGCTTTTTTTCAGTCTTGAGCACTGAGCTACATCCCCCAGACGTACATTCGTACATTCATTCATTCATTCATTTGTTCACTTGAGATAGGGTCCACTAAGTCGCTAAGTTGCCCAGGGCTAGGTTTAAGCCAGCAATTCTCCTGCCTCAGATTCCCAGAATGCCAGCATTAAAGGCCTGTGCCATCACACCCAGCTGGAAAAATTGTTTCTAAAATTCAAACTGGGTTCTGAAGAACCCAATTTGGGGGTATAGCTCAGTGATAGAGGGATTGCCTAGAATTTTTTAAAATTTTTCATTCAGAAGAATTCTCATTATTAAAATTCCCAGCTACTTAAACTAAGGCCTTAAGGTCACCAGTTATGGAATCTAATGTTTGTCTCTTTTTCCATCTTAATCTCCAACAATATCCCAGCTGTGACCTTACAGACTAACATCTCTTCGGGTCCTTGGCTCCCTGTATCATGTGGTGAGCATCTAGTCACCCAGTACAACCCACGAACCACCTTCCCTTCCCTCACGCCTACAGGACAAAGTTAATCTTTCATTTCATGCTGCTGAACCCTTAACAGATGTCTCCACTGACACTTCCTACAGAATTCTACACTCATGTATTTATAGCACGGTTTCTCCTGCTCCACAGTGGCTCTTAAGGACATACCCTGTTCATTATCTTTGTTTCACCAGTGTCTAGCATTGTTTTTGGAACTTAAGTTGGTGCTTACTAAGCTCTTGCTACTCTGACTCCTATCTGTGCATTGAAGAAAAGAAATTAACTATTTATTGTCCAAATTACTGATTTTCTAAGGGCAAGGCATGGCCCTCAATTTAGTAATATGTCAAATTTCCCACAGCCACTGATCCCAGGTCATCTTCTCCTGGGCTCACTAACAATGAGTGGGACAGAAACAATTTCTGGATTGTTTACTGGAATTTAGATGATTTTAGATGGCCTGGATTTTAGATGATTCCAAATACTGGTTTCAGTGAGGTTGGAAATGAAGGGTTTTATGTAGTACCTGGTGAAGGCAGAGGGGTAGTGCCCTTGAATCCAACTGTTCAACTTCACCTCGTATAAGTGAAAACAGAGACTGCAAAGCTAGCTTTGGGGCTTCTGGTTGATCATTAGCATTGACTTCAGCAGTTGCTTCATCACCAACAGCATATACGGGTGTACTTAGTATCTTGTCTTGTATTAAAGATGCATCATCTGAGGAAAGTAAAGAAAATACCTGCATTAGAATAAATTCCTGTTAGGGTAGAATACTTTAAAACAACTATACTTGCTAATCATAAAACTTTCAAACAAAATTAACCCTATGAAAAAAGCCCTATAAACCACAAGTTATTGTTTCATTAAGTTCAAACTGTGCTAATATCTTATCGGTGCTATAAGCAAACACGTGAATCATTACTACAGAATTATAATTAAGAGTATTAAAAAAATAAAAGTATGCAGGCTAAAACAACCAAAGAATTTGATTCTCTGAAAAGAAAACTAGATTAGCTATAATTTGAAGGCCTGGCTTGCCCCAAAACAAAGAGAACTGAAGAGGAAGATAAAGGTGATAGCCCATGAAATAGGTAAAGAAGTTAAGCTTTTCTTGAAAACTCTGGTCTAATAACACCGAAACTACTACTGGATCCCAAGAGAGGGGTGGAATTCAGATGCTAGAGTTAACAGCCAGCAACACATAGTAAAAAGATGCAATGCAAACATCTGAAAAGTCAGTGATGAACAAATGCCTGACCTATAGCTCCTAAAATGTACCAAATTTTAAAAATTTAATCTAATCAATTATAATTCACCTTTCATTGAAATCTCAGTACCAGTTCTAATTTCCACATTCAAATTAAATAAACCATCTGCCTTCAGAGAGTTAGCCTCAGTGAGGCCCGTCCTCAGTAGTACAGTGCCTGAACCACAACCCAGTTTCCCTTCCTCTACAGTGGGCCCAAAGTTCTGACTTCTTCGGCATTCCAAATAAATCTATCACTCTGGCAACACTAGCCCATTTTCACCTCCTAAATATTCCATGCTTTTAATCAATTACAGATTCTAAATGGTAGAATATTTCTCTGATCTATGCCAATTTATGTTCTAGCCTAACAAAATCTGTGTCTTTCCATACAACATGAGCCTGAAGTCAAATTACTTCCCTCTAACTTCTGTATGTGGCCTTATATTATGCTGGATTTCATTATAATAGTTGATGTAAAGTTTCCTTTTTAGTAGCTCTTTGTTTGGTTTTTTGAGAAAGGGTCTTGCTAGGCAGTTCAGGCTGGCCTTGAACTCGCCATGTATCCCAGGCTGGCCTCAAAATCATTGTGGTCCTTCTGCCTCGGCTTCCTGAGTGCTGGAATTATAGGGAAGAGCGACTATGCCTCTTCTTAGTAGCTCCTAACTTCTGCAGCACAGGGGTTAATTTAGGTACAATGCTGTCCCACTTACATTCAGCACAGTGTCTGTAGCACTACAATTCCAAATGCTGTACACTTCTGTTTTTTAAAAAAAATCCCCAACAGTGATCACTTATTTTAGAGAATTCCCTTCTACAGATTTTATGTCAGTTGGTCTCTAGATATACATGACCCAGTGATGGCTTGTGATATTGTAAGGACAGTATAAAAACATCAGTGATTCTCTTCTAATATTCTAATCACATGGTACCAGAATCAAAACACTGACAATGTGGCAACAAGAACTTTCCATAGAAAACTACAAAGAAACATAACCAGTATTTTTTTCCTTTTTTTCCCAGACACAGTAATAAGCCCAAGATATTTAATCTTAGATTGACTATAACAAAGCCACTTTCCCACATGCTGTTCTTCTCTTGATTAAACTGTTCTCATATAGTTACCAAAATATTATTCGATGATGTAAAAAAAAGCTGAAATGTGTGTATGTATACATGTGTGTGCCTGCATGTGCATATGCATGCATTACTGGCAAATGAACGTAGGACCTTCCCACTGAGCTACATTCCCAGCCCATTTTAAATTTTAAGACAGGGTCCCACTAACTTGCTAAATTGCCTAGACTGGGCTCAAACTTGCAAACCTTCTGCCTCAGTCTCTCAAGTGCAGAGATAACAGGTGTGCACCACCACACCTAGGAGAGGCTGAAATTCATAATGCTCATTTTCAGTTAAAGGAATTTAAATAAAACCCTTAAGGACCATTACCAGAAAGGAAAGACACACAGAGGTAAGAAAAAAGGACAGAATTGATGAATCTTTTCAAAAGGTTTAAAAAAAAGGTCCTGAATAATGGAAATAGAAACCTACATTGTGATTAGCTCAGGTATTTAGTCAGGGTAGATTCATAATGGCCAATTTTTCTGCTAGAACTATTTTCTAAATTACTTTAATAATCAATGTTATTGACAAGTACAATGTAAAAAAATGTAGTATGTTGGCCGGGTGTGGTAGCACACAACTTTAATTCCAGCACTCAGAAGGCTGAGGTAGGTGGAGCATTGTGAGTTTGAGGCTGGTCTGAACTACATAGTGAGACCCTGCCTTAAAAAAAAAAAAAAAAAAAAAAAAAAAACCTAAGGCCCAGAGTTTGGCTCAGTGGTTTAAGCACCTGACTGGCAGGCACGAGGTTGTGAGTTCAATCCCCAGTTCTGACAAAAAGAAAAAAAATGTAATATGTTGACAAATAAAATCACAGTCAAACTTCAACAGAAAGAGGACTATAAATCATAAAACACAGATAGTAGAAGTCCTCACAGCACACACAGGTCTAAGGATTCTAAGAGCAGCAGAAGACTAAAATGAGCAATCAGAACACGCTAAGTGAGGGAAGGGAAAGAAAAATATAACCTCCATCAAGCCTCACAGAAGTCATTCCAAATTGGTCAAGGGATCAGCAAAACATACAATACTAATACCACAAAAGAATGACCATATTTGCCAGAGCTTAGAGATCATGAACTTCAGAGACAGATTAGTCAAAACACCACCTCACCTCTTCAGGTAATTATGTTCCTTGCTGGAATACTGTACATAAGTTAATCAAAAGACATGAGAGTAGTAGCTAGAGACTTAATGTTACATTTATTTTTCCAAGTGAGCTTGGATTAGATTTTACTATGCTGCAGTTTCCTATTTTTTTTTTTTTTTTTTTTTTTTTTTTTTTTTTTTTTTTTTTTTTTTTTTTTTTGCGGCACCGGGGATTGAACTCACAACCTCACGCCTGCCAGGGCAGGTGCTTAAGGCACTGAGCCAAACTCCCGGCCCTGGTTTTTTTGAGGCAGGGTCGCACTATGTAGCTCAGGCCGGCCTTACGCTCACGTTGTACAGTTTCCTAATTTAAACTGAAGGGACTAGGCAGATGCGCTGTCAATAGGATCTCTTTGATCCATTTTGATTTTAGTTTAGTGCATGGTGAAAGATGTGGGTCTAGTTTTAATCTTTGGCATGAGGAAAGCAAGTTTTTCCAGCACCACTGATTAAAGAGGCTTTCTTCCCACGAAGGTGTTTGGTTTCTTTGTCAAAGATAAGATGGCTGAGTATGACTGGAATTGTTTTGGTATCTTCTAATCTGTTCCATTGCTTGTTGAGTCTTTTTTTTTTTTTTTTTTTTTTTTTTTTTTTTTTTTTTTTTTTTTTTTTTTTTTTTTTTTTTTTTTTTTTTTTTTTTTTTTTTTTTTTTTTTTTTTTTTTTTTTTTTTTTTTGCCAGTACCATGCAGCTTTTATCACAGTACCTTTGAGGATAATTTCAAATCAAGGATTGCGATGCCCACTGCCTTACCTTTGTATACCAGAAGTATCTTTGCTATTCTAGATCTCTTCTGGTTCCAAATGAATTTTTGGATTGTTTTCTGTAATTCTGTGACATACACGGTTGGGATTCTGATCAGAATTGCATTAAATCTGTATGACAATTTTGGAAGTATGGCCATTTTCACTATATTGATTCTTCCTACCCAAGAACAAGGAATAGCTTTCTATTTTCTAATACCCTCTTCACTCTTTTTTGTAGTATGACAGTTACCAATGTAAAGGTCTATTACATCCTTCATGAGATTGATTCCTAAACATTTCATTTTTTTGGATGCTATTATGAAACGTGTTGTTTCCCTAATTTCTCAGTGAGTTATTTGTGTACATGAATGCTATTGATTTTTGACTGTTGACTTTGTATTCAACTATGCTACTAAATTTGTTTATTAAATCTAGAAGTCTTTTGGTGGAGTTTTTGGGATCTTTTATGTAGAGTATCAAGTCATCTGCCAATAATACTAATCTAACTTCTTCCTTTCCTATTCTTTATTTCTTTCTCTTGTCTTACTCTTCTGGCTAATGTTTCCAGAACAATATTGCATAAGAGTGGTGGCAGGCAACATCCTTGTCTTATTCTTGACTTTAATGAGAAAACTTTCAGATTTTGTCCATTTAGTATGATGTTAGCTCTCAGTCATAGATGAATTTTATCAGATTAAGATAAAGACCATCTATTCTGTAGAACTTTTAACATAAATGGATATTGGACTTTGTGAAACACCTTTTCTGTATCTACTGAGATCATATGGTTTTTGTCCTTGGCTTTTAGTGTGTTGTATTATATTCATTAATTTGCATACATTGAACCATACCTGTGTCCCTGGAATGAAACCTACTTGGTCATGGTGTATAATCTTCTTGATGATTTGCTGTATTCTGTTTGCCAGTACCTTACTGAGGATTTCTGCATCTATATTCATTAGGGAGTCAAGCCTATAGTCCTCTTTTTTGATCATATCCTTCACTAGTTTTGATAACAGGGTAACACTTGCTTCCAGGAATGAATTTGGGAGTTTCCTTCCCTTTCAATTTCATGAAAGATTTTGAGAAGTAGCGGCATTAGGTCTTCTCCAAATTTCTTATATAAGGCCAGGGATTTAGCTCTGCAGCACAAGTAACTGTATGACAAGCACAGGGTCATGAGTTTGAATCCCAGTACGCCCCCCCCCCAAAATTTCTTGTAAAACTCAGCAGTGAATCTGTCAGAACTTGGGCTTTTCTTTAATGGTAGGTTTTTAATTACATCTTTAATTTCATTGACTGATACTGATCTATTTAGAATCTTCTAGTTTCTTGATTTAGCTTTGGTAATTTATATGTATCTAAGAATTTGTCTATTTTCTGTGTTTTTGATCTTAGTGGAATACAGGTACTCAAAGTAGGTGTTGATGATCTTCTGGAATTCAACAGGATCTATTGTGATTCCATTTTTATTTTCATGGATTCGAGTCGTCTTTCCTTTTTTTTTTTTGATATGGTTGGCTAAGGGTTTGTTAAATTTATTTAATCTTTCATGTAACCAACTCCTCAATTCATTGATTCTTTGAATTATTTTCTTAGTCTCCACTGCATTAATTTCTGCTCTGATTTTTACAATTTCCTGTCTTGTATAAGCTTTGGGCTTGTGTTCCTCTACTTTTTCTAGACACTTGATGTCAAACATTAGGTTATTTTAGCTTGGTCTGTTTTCCTGATATGGGTATTCATTGCTATAAATTTTCCTCATAGTACTGCTTTCATTGTATCCTGTAAATTGTGGCATGCTGTACTGGTATTATCATTTAATTTTATAAACTGTCTAATTTCTTCTTTAATTTCATCTGTGACCTACTGGTTGTTCAGGAGGGTGTTATTTAACTTCCATATGTTTATGAAGTTCTTGTGGTTTCTTTTGTCATTGATTTCTAATTTCATTGTACTATGGTATGATAATATGCATGGGATAATTTCAATTGCTTTGCAATTCCTTTGCAATTCCTAGGCATGTTCCATGAGTTAGTATGTGATCTGTTTAAGAGAATGTGCCGTGTACAGCTAAGAATGTGTCTTTTGACATTGTGGGCTAGAATACTCTATAGACATCTACTAAGTCCATTTGTCCAAAAGTTTGATTCAATTCTGTTATTTCTTTGTTGCATTTTTGGCTAGTTGATCTGTCACTTTGTGATGGGGGGCACTAAGGTGCCCCATTACAACTGTATTGGTGTTTGATTTTTCATGTCCATTAATATGTTTTATACAGTTGGATGCACTCATATTTGGTCCATATGCATTTATGATTGTTATCTTTTCTTCTAGGATTGTTCCCCTCACAAGGATGTAGTGATCTTCTTTGTCTCTCTTAGTCAGTCTTGACTTGAAATCCATTGTCTGGAAACAGAATAGCTATCCCTGCTTTTTTCCAGCTTCTTATCACATGGAGTATTGTTGTCCATTCTTTGACTCTCAGTCTATGGATTTCTTTTTTAATTAAATGTGTTTCCTGTATGTAGCATATTGTTGGATCTTGCTTCCCGATCGATTCTGCCAGTCTGTTTCTTTTGATTGGTGAACTAAGATCATTCACGTTGATGTTTATAACTAATATGTATTGACTTATCCTTGCCATGTTATTTTTCTGCTGTTGGCTGCCCCCCCACCCCCCACCTCCATTTAACTGCTTGATCTTGCCTGGTAGATTCATTCCATTGCAGTTCATGGAGTTGTAGTCCTTGTTATCTTTGTCTAGATAATTGGAGTTCTGTATGCCCTGCTTCTCTGTATGGCAAAATCTTTTTCTCTGCTTGGGAAATTTTCTGCCATGACTTCTGTGAAAAGGGTTTTTATGTCATTTATGTCAACTCCTGCTATTTTCATTGACTTCAATCAATCTGGTTATTCTTCTTTGCATCATCTAGCTGCTGTTGGGTCAATTTTTCATTGCCTCTTGTTATTTTTAAGAAATCTCTTCATGATCGCTCACCATAATCCTGTCTTCTAGATCTGATATTCTGTCCTCACATTGGCTCATTCAGCTGCAGATACTTTCAATGGAATTTTTAATTTCCTGTATATATGTCTGAATCAATTTCATGGATTCTTTTCTATGTTGGGAATTCATGGTTTCCATCATTCTTCTAAGCACCTCTACTTTTTTTTTTTTTTAAATCTGTATCTGCTCTAGAGTCAGTAAGCATGTCTTTCATTATGGTCAGCATCTCTGTAGTTATCTGAGAAATTATTTCCAATCTGAGTTTTTCTAGAGCTTCATTCATCTTTGTTACTTCTGCTTTTACCACTTCAGAGAATCTAGATGGGTGGCTTTTGAATTGTTCTACCTGATTGCCCCTGTGTTTGCTTTTGGTAAGCTGGAAGTTTGGGATTGCATCTTGCTTAAATGTCTTCCCATTTTGTAATATTTTAAAGTTTAATACCTGGGTTGATGCCTATAAATTGCTTATGGCAAGTAGCTTTATTGTTAGTGTTTAGAAACCTTAGGAAATCACTACTTTTCAAAGTTATCTTTCAAGGGTATCTGGCTTTTGAGTTTTGAGTCTGTTGCCAAGATCTTACCTCTTCAATTTACTGGGAATGAGAAGTTGCTGCCTATTTGCCCTAGCCCCTGGTTCTTTGGCGTTGGTCTATAGTATTTTTTAGGACCCTGAGGCTGTCTCAGTCTTGGCATACCAGGAAGAACAAGTGATTAGAATTATCATGTCATCTTGGCTAAAGTAGTACAATCAATAAAACAATAGCATCAAACAGCCTAGATAATGACAGAGTGTAGTAACCACTAGTTTGTCACCTTTAATCCTATAAGCCAGATTTATGGTTATATAACAAAGTCTAAAATAAACCAGAAAATTGCATATAGTAAATATGGCTTGAGGATGGCAATTTTACCCTCATGGGAGAAAAAATTTTAAAAGGAGTTTAGAGGAAAAATAGAGCAATAGAACAAGAGGAAAAGATTAGAAGCAAGGCTGGAGGACAAAGGAATATTACATAAACTTCAGGAAACTGGTGAAGAATATAGAAGGGAAAAAGAAGGAAGGAATAGACAAGTACAGAACTGGGCACGGTGGGGCAAGTCTGTAATTCCAGTCCCAAGGAGCCTGAGGCAGGAGGATCACTGTGGGTTCAAGGTCAGCCTGAATTACATAGTGAGACTCTATTTAGAAAAAAAAAGGAACAGCAAAAAAGCTAGAAACATTGTTCACATACAAAAACAAGAACAATCAAGAAAAAGAAAAAAAGAAAACAGAAACAAGAGGGAAAAAATGAAAATAAGAAAAAAATGTCTACTTCAAGGTGTGTCTCTGCCATCACTGGTAGATAAAGTGGGCACACAGAGTCCAGATCTGTGTTGATTAATCTCAACAAGCATGCACCTTTAGTTTCACTGACATTCAGGGTGGTTTCTGGCTGTGAGACTAGAACCCAATTTGTTCACTCTGTAATATTCCACTGCCTCCTGCTGGCTAGATCCTGGCTCCCTGCCAGCTTGAACAGGATTCCTTCACCTCCTGCCAACTTCAATTTGGTTCTACCACACCCTGACACTGGAAGCTGCTACATGGAGCCTGCCTGCAGCTGCTTTAGTTCCGAGCCTAGCTGGCCCCTCTCCAAGATGGCTATCAGACAGATGCACTCTCCAGGGGGATGTCTAAGCTACAATAATTCACCAGCCACCACAGTCTGCTGCGTCCACTGCTCAGTTCCACTGCTGTTTTTCCACAGAGGCCTCCGTGATCACTAGGAGTCACTGTGCATCTACAGGTTCCAGGTGCCTGTCTCACAAAATGATCAGGGCTCAGGGAGAAATTGCTGCTTGCCACCTCTTTCGTCTTTGTTGAAGTCTCTCTTTTTGCTCTCCCCTTGGGTTCCAATTCTGGCTTCGTATCCTTTCTGAGTCCTGGGGACCCACTTCCCTCCTACTTCTCTTCTTCATACTGCTATATTCCAGAGTCTGGACACCAGTACTGGACAGGTTCTTTCTCTGCTGCTCACCACTCTGCCATTTTCTTGGAAGTCTCAAAGCTTATATTCTTAAAAAGTTATGAATAATCAAATTTTTAAGAACTCTGTTAAAATATTTAGTTTATTATTCACCAATATTTGTTTGAACACAATGGAACTTGTTTTGTTTTCCATACAGTAACTCCTGCACCAACCTCCCAGAACACTGGGATTACAGGTATGTGCCACCAGGACCAGCTCCAGCTTAATATTTTTACTTCTGATGCCATATGAGTCTTACAAAATTTCTGCTTGAAAAAAATAAGTCATGTCATAGTTCATGAATTAGTATTAAAATTCATTCTGATATATCAAAGATTTTCTGATAGATATATTTATAGCTAAGAAAGAAAGTCAAATCAAAACATGAACATATAATTTCCCCTTCACTATAAAAAGTCTCCCTCAACAAAAATGAAGCTCTTTGTTCCCATGTATGAATCTACATGGCCAGACAGAAACAAATTCTATTTATCTTCATCTGTGAAAACAAAATGAGTTAAAGTTAAAATTACCCCTTAAAAATCAAACATGATGCTGCTACTTATAAGCATTTATAGACAGTGACAGACAAATTCACAGACCTTAATTTAACTTAACACCTGTCAACTTCATCAAGTTCTAAAGTGGGAATCACAGTTTGAATGTACCTATTGACGTTATAATTGTGCATTTATTTATAATTTCATGCAATCCCAGGGATGGAACCTAGGGCCATCACACTGAACTACATCCCCAGACCATTTTCAATTTTGAGATGGGGTCTCACTAAGGTGCTACATTTAAATTGCTCAGGCTGCACTGATTTGCAATCCTCTTGCCTCGACCTCTCAGAGTGTTGGGATTACAGGAATGCACCATGCCCAGTTCAGCTTTATTTATTAAAAAAAAATAAATGTTTGTAACAACTTTGAACCAGAGGTTGGAGGAATGACCTTAACTGAGAGATTTTATTCAATTTATCAAACCACCTAAATTGTGCATCAATTCTGACATATAACTAATTCACTGGACTTAGAATCTAACCTTGGCAATGGTCAAGAAGTATTTTGTGGGGCTGGTAGTTTGGCTCAGTGGCTTAAGCGCCTGTCTGGCAGGCGCGAGGTTGTGAGTTCAACCCCCAGTGCCGCAAAAAAAGAAGCATTTTTGTGGAAGAATATAGTATGCAGTATCCATTGATGACCTTTACCTTGCAACACTAGGAATGTTAATTCTCCCTCTAATAATTCAGCATTGATCTAACATCCTTCACTATAACTAAGTGATGTAGCTGTTTCTCTTCATGATAGGAGTAATGATGTGACTGAATGATTTGAAGGCAAAATCTCACAGCGGTACTTTGGTACTAAGTCATCAAAAGAATGAAAAAGTTCAGTAAGGCTGAGTTATTCCAGTTATTCCACATGGAACTTAAGATTCAACCTCATGAATTCTATAATTACTATGAATATGTAGTTTATAGTGTATTAGAAATACACATAATAATTGATAACTTTCAAATATGTTCTAAAATGTATTTCAATAAAAAAAAGAATGAAAAAGTTATTGCAGACAAAACATAGACTTGAAAGATTTACACAGAAGACACCAAGGCTTAGGTACAGGTAGCAGGAATGATTATACTTACAATAATGCAGGACACTGATGGCACAAGCCAATATGGTGGGGAGTGGGGTGGGAAAAATGTTATGCAAAGGCCTAATCTGGGGGGTGCCTAATAGATTTCAAATACTGTACACTACTACTCAGAGTGTAAGTATAAAATCTCATACACATATTTGCATTTTTTTCATGCTGTTCCCTCTGGCTAGACAGACAGTTTTTAATGAGCAAGTGTCATGAATCACCACTGTGGCTTTGGGACTTAACACAGTGCTTGACACAAAGCCTGAAGGTACATTTCGGAAAAATTGTGACTATGTATCGTGAATTACACTATAAGTCACACAGCAATAGCCAAACAACACTGTGGCACCAGACTCTCAAAATAACATTACAAAGCAGGTATTAGTAAGTATAGATAGCCAGGTGTGGTGTCGTACTCCTGTAATCCTAGCACCCGGGAGGCTGAGGCAGGAGGATCGCTGCCAGTTCAAGACCAGCCTGGGCTACAAAGTGAGCTCATGGCCAGCCTGAACCGCATAGCGAGACCCTGTCTTAAAAAGACCAAAAAAATAAAAAATAAAAAAATAAAGAAATTATACATTAAAAAAAAAAAAACATAATTCATCAGAGGCTGAGAACATGGGCTCTGAAATTAGACTGCCTGGGTTTAAATCCTAAATGTACTGCTTTCTGACTTTAGGTAAGTTAGTTGTTTTGTTTTGTTTTTGTGTTGTCAGTACTGAGGATTGCACCCAGGGTGTCTGCATTGAGTCACATTCCCAGCCCTTTTTTTTTTTTTTTTTTTTTTTTTTTTTTTTTTTTTTTTTTTTTTTTTTTTTTTTTTTTTTTTTTTTTTTTTTTGCGGCACCGGGGATTGAACTCACAGCCTTGCGCCTGCCAGGGCAAGCGCTTAAGCCACTGAGCCAAACTCCCGGCCCTGGTTTTTTTTTTTGAGGCAGGGTCGCACTATGTAGCTCAGGTCGGCCTTGCGCCGCGTTGTAGCCCAAGCTGGCCTCGAACTCACAATGCTCCGCCTACCTCAGCCTCCCGAGTGCTGGGATTAAAAGCGTGCGCCACCACGCCCGGCCCAGCCCTTTTATTTCGTTGTTACAATGAGACAGGGTCTCACTAAGTATATAAATTGCCTAGCTGGGCTCGTCGACCTCCTGCTTCAGCCTCCCAGGTGCAGGAATTACAGTCATGCACCACCACACTTTGTTGCATATCCTCTTCAAAGCTCACTTTCCCCACAAGTTAAATGCAAATATAGTACTGTCTTGTTAACACATGGACCCTCCAAAGATACTGCATTCAAATAAGAAAGTAGAAAGTTCCTTTATTTAGTCAGACTTTTTTGCCTTTTCTTCTTTCTAATATGAGCACTGAGTTTTTAGAAGAAAAAATTCATTCACTACTTTTACAGAAATTCTATGATCCACATGTAAAAGGTCTCCTTTACTGAACAGAAGCTAGATCAAATAAAAAACCTGAACGTTGAATTATCATCTAGAGACAATTACTAAAACAAACCCAACTCTACCATTTCCCTGAAGAGTGTGCCATCCCCCTTTGCTCTGATCCTGTTCTGTCTTGCCGAAGGGTGGCAGCGGGGACGGTTCTGGTTCCATAGAAGTACAGCCACCACACCCTCAGAGGAAAACCATGTGCAATAATTACCCTGCAACAAACTATTAAGACAAATGTAAAATAGAATTCCTTTGAATACACTTTAAAAATCTCTGAAATTGAGATGGACAGTATGCTGTAAAAATCAAGAGTTGTTAAATGAGACTGCCTGGGATCAAATCTTCAGTGTCACTTATTAGCAATATGACACTGGGTTTAAACTCAATTACTTAAACTCTCCATGTTTCACAGTCCTCATGTGTGAACTGGAGCTAGTTGTAGTGCTGCTTGATAAGACTATGGTAAGGTCTAAATGAGACAATCCATATGAAGCACATGTCACAGTGGTGGTGACATAGAATAATCAAACATCAGATATTCAAACTCTTTGTTTTAAACACAGAAAACAACAGTCAAATTAAGCTCTGTATGAACACTGAGTTTAAACAGCTATGAATATTGTGATTTTTTTACATATAGTAAATTTAACATTTTAACAATTTTGAAGTGTGTAATTCAGTGGTGTTAAATACATCTACAATGTTATGCAACCATCAGCAATATCCATTTCCAGAACTTTTTTTTATTAACCCCAAATGGAAACTATATTTATTAAATGCTGTCATTCTACTCCCCCTTCACCCCTAGAAAACTCTATTCTACCTTCTGTTTTTATGAATTTGCCTTCTCTAAAATCTTTACTTGATTGGACTCATGTATCTGTCCTTTTGAGTCAGGCTTATTCCACTTAGGACCCTGTCTTCAAGGCCTAACCACGTTGTAGCATGTATCAGAAACCATTCCTTTTGAAATCTACATGATACTGCATTGCATGTCTATATACAGTACTACATTTTGTTTGCCCATTAACCCATTAGTAGGTCAGATGGACTCTTTTGACTATCGTGAATAATGCTGCTATGAACCTTTGGGTTAAAGTATCTCTTTGAATCTATGTCTCAGTTTCTTTTGTGTATATACCAACAGTAGAATGGCTGGATTATATCGTAACTCTATGTTGAACTTCTCGAGACTTGCCAAACTGTTTTCCATGATCTCTAAGATTTAAAATTTATCTCAACTACTGTCTTGAGACTTCAATATTTGTGCTGTTATCTCTATAGGTCTAAAACTGAGATACTACTGTACCGCAAAAATTAATTGGCTGAGGTTTTAAATCTTTGGAATTTTTATCTAAAAGATGCTATTAGCTGGGTGTGGTGGCACAGGCATGTAATCCTGCATTTGGGAGGCTGAGGCAGGAGCATCCCCATGAGTTTGAGGCCAGCCTGGGCTACATAATGAATTCAAGGCCAGCATGAACTACATAGACTCTCTGTCTAAAACAAAAAAACAAAAAAGATGCCATTGTACAAAAACACAACACTGCATTCTTTAAATTTAATTTCATGCCTCTGGGTACAATTCTTGCTATGGAACCCTAAGAATGAAAGGTTTTGAGTGACACAAGCAAAACGGCAGAATAAATAGCTCTTAAATTTCATGCCTTCACAGAAATATAAAAAAACAACTAGAACTGACAAAACTCTGGAGAACAAAAAAATGTACTGCTGCCATCAAGAAAAAGACAATATAAAAGTAGCGGGAAAGCTTCATGAGGTTTTAACTCTCCTTGCCTACCCGTTCTTGCCTCAGGGTGACAGCAGCCTTGAAGACAGCAGCCAGTGTTACAGGGGTGGGGTGGTATTCCTTGGTTTCAAACCAGGCAGAGTGGACCACTGTGTTTGTCTGTTCTCACCCATCGGGGGCTTCCTGAACGATCTATATAAGTGCTTGCCTCTGTGAATCCTGATTCACAACCTATTCAAAGTGAAAAAGTAGCAAGCAGGCATTGCTGATAAATACGGTCAGGTGACCAAAAAAGCTCATGGCCAACTGGAAAAAAAAAAAAAAATTATGGTTGAGTGATACAGCAGACATAAAAGTGCTTATGTATACTGAGAGAATTTAGGAAACCTCATGTTCCAGGGCAGGGTGCACACTTGGAAAAATCCTGAGAACGCCTGGAACATTCACCGCTGGGTGATCTATAAAAAAGGTGCAAGCAGGAAGTGAAAGCTGAAGCAGAATTATAAACAGCCTACTGCTGTGAGTGTGGCGCACACCAGAAATCCGGCACTCAGGAGGCTGAGGATTTGAGGCCAGCATGGATTACACAGTGAGTTCAAGGCCAGCCTGAACTACATAGCAAGATCCTGTCTCAAACCCCCCACCAAAAAATAAAATAATAATTATAAACAGCCTGGCTACATAATGAAGGAGTACAGTACCAGAACACCAAGCCGATCTATAGAGATCAGTAAAGGAACATGAACAAAGGCTTCAGCAGTCAAGAACACTTAACTCCAAACAAGGCAGAGGACCTGATTTCCAGAGTTACCACATTGAAAATGTCTAGTTTTCAACAACAAAAACTGCAAACCGTATAAAGAAACAATACGGTATAGGCCAATTAATGAAGAAATAAAATGACAAAACTCAACCCTGTAGAGGCCTAAAACACTGGACTTTCAAAGAATTTAAATAAAGTATCTTAAATGTGCTCAAAGAACTAAGGAAACCATAGAAACAAAGGAAATCAGAAAAACAATGTATGAACAAATTGAGAATATCAATAAAGACAAATTATAAAAAAGAATGGGGAATTAGTAAACAGATATCAAGATTCTTTTTAGGGTGTCAGCATTTTGCAAATTGATCATGGTGATACGTACAACATTATAAATGTAGCAATGCCATTGAATTGTTCACAAAACTGGTTAAATGGCAAATTTATGCTATCTATATTTTGCTACAGTAAAAACAGTAAAGAAAAAATACAGTACTGCGAGTTCTATAATTTTAATGTTACTATTGAGTCACGAAATAACTGGATTTTTTAAACCACCCTACCCACTAAGGCTGCCGCTTATCTGGGTCATAATCTTAAGAAGACAGCTCAGGTGTAAACGAAAACATGGCTTATGCAGTGCCTGTGCTAGACTCTGTGCCTTCCTCCTTTTTGCTCCCACACTTCGTCACTGTAAGGTTCTGCTCATGCCATCAAAACAGAGGAAAGCATCCACTGTTTAAATACCTTCAATTATTGTCTAAACACTGAAGCGGAAAAAAGGTAACACCCTTTCCTCTTCCTCAACACTAGACACTAGTATGATGAGTGCACACTAGTTACAAAATGTGCCAGCGTCCTTCTGACCTGACCTGGGGTCACAGGGATACATTCATAACTGACATTTGGTCCACACCACAGTCTCCTCCCAGGCCCTCCGGCAGTAGCCTCTGCCCTCAGAGGAGCAATGTGGGCTGGGCTCGGAGCTTGGGCTGTTAACCCAGGTTAGTGGACCTCACCTCAACCTTCCTCCTCGTAAACACCAATGGCAAAGGATAAGGTTCAGGGGCATAGGAAGTGCACCTAAAACTGATAGGCACTCAAAATAGCAGCACGGTTCTCTCAGCTGAGCACTGGATAAATAGATTCCATGTCAGTAAGGGGCAAGGAAAGACAACCACCAGTGGGCTTTATTTTAGGTGGCATCTTGAGAAATTACAATACTTCAGGACTACTTTGAGCAACAGAACTCACATAAGGCTCAGACAATATTTCTTTTTCTTTTTAATTTTTTTTAAACAAAAAGAAAGCAGAACAATTTCACAACCAGCCAATAAGAGAGTAACAATCATCAGCACATTGCATATTATTATATTCACAGAAATTATTTAGGATGAAAGATATAGACATGAAACATCATCCAAAAAACTATTGGCATAAAACTTTTGCCTCAATGAATCAAGAGAAACCAGCTATATGACTATTTGTGTTATGATTGCTCTATTGTTTTTAAATAAACATTTCGCATTAAAAATGAAATCTCAAGATGACTCTGAGAAAACTACTTTTCACTCGAAATTCTTTTTAGCTGTCTTAAATTTTTTTTTTTCTTTTTGGCACCAGGGATCGAACTCACAACCTCACGCCTGCCAGGCAGATGCTTAAGCCACTGAGCCAAATTCCTGGCCCTAGTTTTTTGAGACAGGGTTGTACTATGTAGTTCAGGCTAGCCTTGCGCCCACACTGTAGTCCAAGCTGGCCTCGAACTCACAACACTCCACCTACCTCAGCCTCCTGAGTGCTGGGATTAAAAGCATGTGCCACCATGCCCGGCTTAACTAATTCTTTATATACATAGATTTTGTTTCAGTTCATCACACAAGTACAACAATGCAATGGTTACATATGTGTGACTTATTTAGTTCATGGGGAGGATATTTTCAGCACTCATCCATTTAAGAATGAAAATGTCTAGTCTATCGTTCTCTATAGCTGAGTAGTATTCCATTATATAGAAATACCACATCTTTTTTATCCATTCCTCAGTCAAGGGGCATTTAGGTCATTTCCAAGATCTAGCTATTATGAACTGGGCAGCTATGAACATAGGTGCACATATATCACTGTGGTAGGAAGTTTTTAATTCTTTAGGGAAGATACCCAGAAGGGGAATAGCTGGGTCAAATGGGACCTTCAATCCTAGCTTTTGGAGGAATCTCCACACTGATTTTCCACAGTGGTTGCACCAGCCTACATTCCTACCAACAGTGGAGAAGGGTTCCTTTTTGCCTACAGCCCCTCCAGCGTTTGTTATTGGTTGACTTCTTAATACTAGCCATTCTTTCTGGGATGAGGTTGAATCTCAGTGTTACTTTCATTTGCATCTCTCAAATGGCCAGTGCTGTTGAACATTCTTTCACATATTTATTTGCTGTTTGTACTTCTTCATCTGAAAAGTGTGTGTTCATCTCAGATGCCCATTTTTGGATTGGGTCTTTAAATCTTGGGGGACTGATTTTTTTAAGTTCTTCATACATTTTTGGTATTAATCCTTTATCTGAGGGACAGCTGGCAAACATCTTCGCCCAGATTGTGGGTAGTCTTTTCACACTGTTGGTGGTTTCTCTTGCCGTGCAAAAGCTTTTCAGTAGGATGAGATCCCATTTGTTGACTCTTTGCGATAATTCCTGTGCAGTCTGGCTTTTATTCATAAAGTCTTTGCCTACACCAATGTCTTCAAGGGTTTTACCTACTCTATCTTCCAGCAGATTTAATGTTTCTGTTTTAATGTTGAGATCTTTAATCCATCAGATTGTATTTCTCATTAGCTAAGTTACTTAAGTTTTAAGTGCTGTCACTGCAGACTCTGGACATGTAAAATTTCCAGAGAATATTCTTATTTTTCTCTTTGGTGAATGCCAGGAAGAGCATTTTTCTTCAGTGAAAGGAACAAGTCCTTCTTGAAAGGTTCTTCCCCTGGTATAAACTACTGTACAATCATGGCAATGGTCTAATATGGAGGAAGGCCAAAGCAGGAAGTTTACCCTCCTTCTTCCCCTTCAGCACAAATTGTTACTTTCTTTCCCATTTGCCCTCAAAGAAATTTCCAATCAGTTCCTCACACATCATTAATGCCCCACCATGCGCCACTTCCGATCAGAGGTCATATAACCCTCTGCCTCTCTGTATCAGGTCGGAGAAGAAAGCCAAACCTTTGCGGGTTGTGGGCTCTTCCCTCCGAGTCCTCAAATAAAAAGGCCACTTTCACCTTCTTTTTCCTTATGCTTCTCTATAGTACCAGAAAACTAACACTTCTTATAGCGTCAGAAAACTAACACTTCTTATAGCCTGTCTGCTTTGCTGAGCTCTTAAAGAGCCCCAGCTCTAATTACTCACTGGAATTTTTAATTAATCACATTAAACCATTGCCAAGATCTATAAGCCTACCTTAGTATTTAAGCACCTCTGCCTCTAGCCAGACTATGTTCAATACTAAGACCTAATTTATGTTTTTTCTAATATAAGGTTCTTTAAGTCAGACAGCCACATTTGTATCTTAAATATAGCATCCTAAATCAGTACTTAGATTTTACAGGTACACAATGGATATGAAAAAGCATTTCACAAAAATAACTTTAGGAAACTCAATCGGAACTTAGCAAATGTGTGCTGATGAGAACTCCCACAAGCTAGTTTAGACTCTCCTTGTCCCAGGACCCCTGAGGTGGTAAAAGCAAGTACTGCAACTTCACGGGCAGCTATACCCTTTTTATCGCAGCACTTTCAACTGTTTCCTCAAGCTTCACCACTTCCCAAAGCTTGTTCCAGGCTGTTTCCATTCTGTATTCAAGGCACAATTAGTATATATAAATAAGGCTGGAATTTAAACTCTAAATTGCATGTGCCAATTAGCAACAATGTTTAGACTCCCTAATTTTCCTCTCGGAAGTTTGATTAGACATTTTAACACATTTTATTAAAAACTAAAAATATGCAAGGAATTTGCTCAAGCATGGATTAGTTATGCTAATTGTCCAGGTCCTCAAATAAGCAATAAAGTTTCAAATGAAATTAACAGTTTTTCCATAAGCAGCAACCAAGTTTTCTAATATTAAATGGCAAAATTTTATCTTATTTTGCAACTTTGACACTAAATTTATCAGCTATCAAATACTGTATAAAATATTTCTTGGTTATTCAACATAAATGAAATTCTCAAATTTTGTATGACCTTTCTAAGAAAAACTATAATCTTGTATGTTTGAAAATACATATATTTTGTTTCTCTAACAAATATAAAGGCATATACTTAATTTCAAAGCTTCAACACACTATTTGTGGAAGAAAGGGAAGAGTTGAATAACCAAAAGAAACTAAACTAAAATTTTCCCTAAAAGGGTTCCCCCGCTTTAATATTCTGTAATTCTCTAAAAGTTACTAACCTAAGAGATTTTCTTCAGAATAATGGAATCATATGAGGAAAGAAGATAAAAAGAAGCAGTAGCTAATCCTGGCCTTTCAATAAATTAGAAGAACATCACAGAGAAACATATTCAATGGCATTTTATTATACATTTTATAGATAAGTATGTTTATTAAATTCAATTATACCAGTATTTTTAAATTGTATGGAGACAAAATGTCTTTATATCACTTAATTAGCATGTAAGAGGGTCTGGGTTGGCCCAGTGAGAATCATATTAGATTCCTGATCAGAGAGCTGAAAGATAAATTTGTATGTGCCAAACATGGTAGTTCACATCTATAATCCCAGCACTTGGCAGGCTGAGGCAGGACGATCACTGTGTTTAAGGCTAGGCTGGGCTACACAGTGAATGCAAGGCCAGTATGAACTATAAAGCAAGACTCTGTCTTACAAAACCCAAATAAATAAATAAATAAATAAATAAATTTATTTGTGCTGTTTTAAGCCGTTAATTTGTGGTAATTTGTTATGGCAACAATAGAAGACTAATATATTTTAATATAGGCTTTTGTTTTTCTCTAAAGGAATTTTGGCTAAAGTTTTTTTCAATTCTAAAATTAACTCTAGTTGTGAGTTCGAGGCTGGCTTGGGCTACAACATGAGTGCAAGGCCGGTCTAAGCTACATAGTGCGACCCTACCTCAGGAAAAATAAATAAATAAATAACTAGGGCTGGGAGTTTGGCTCAGCAGCTAAAGCGCCTGTCTGGCAGGGCTGTGAGTTCCATCCCCTGTGCCAAAAAAAAAAATAAAATTAACTCTATACAAATCAGGAACTCTTTTATTCTAGTGATACACAGGGGATAGTTATCTTTCAAGAGGGATAATCTGTCTCCATTGATCAGGCTCTTGAAGGAAGACTGAAAAAACAGGCTACTGTTTCTACATGTCAGTTTCTAAAGAACTTTAGTTTAGAAGAACTAGACTATCAACCAGGAACAGAGATAAGATAAATTTTTAGAGTTTTCAAAGTAAACTGTGTAGCATGAAAGGAGTTAAACTGTCCATTTACCTGTCTACTGAACAAAACTGGTTACAATCCCAAACATCAGCCCCAACCCCTATCATTCCTCTTGCAGGGTATTATCCATATGTGTAAAACGAACACACGCTGGTAGGGTATGTCCACACCTGACCACCAGTCTCTATAAATTCCAAGCGTCTCAAAGCTGGCCACAACTGCCAGTACAGATGTTACTCAATCACCTCTACCAGGCACTGGGTCTGGAAAGCAGTCGTAAAGGTTTTACTTGGTCAAAGCCATAAAATGAAAATCTGCCTTGGGGGTTTGTATTTTATGACATTACTAGTTATTATTTTAGACATTGCTTAGCATGCCAGCAGGCATGTTATATCTAACATTAGACTCCAATAGAACTGGAAATGTTTTTAGGAATACATATTAGAGTAGGGCAGACATAGGAAAGTCTAAAAAGAATACTGAAAATATCCCAGGAGAGATGAGCACTGTGCCGCACACCTGTAATTCCAGCAAGTGGGAGGCTGAGCCAGGAGGATCAAAGCCAGCTTGGGCTACATAGGGAGTTCAAGGCCAGCCTGAACTATACAGTGGAGACCTTGCCTCAAAAAACCAAAACAGGAATGCAAAGTCAGGTAAGTGGCGCGAATTCCAGAAAGAGAAAAATCAGCACCTCCTGAGAACCCACCATGCTGGGTCTGGGAGGATCCAACCAGAAGACAACTAGCCAGCCTTCCTGGTAAGCAGTGCAAGAGGTTCCAGGAAGAGAAAAGTCAGTGCCTTCCGTGAGCCTATGGCACACGGGTTGAGAATCATCACCCCTCCACACACACACACATCCATAAGCAACCTGATGGTTTGGAGGACCCCTAGGTTGATAGCAACTAAGGTACACAAAGCAACTAAATGCTTGTATTGTTTGGTTGATTTTGCAGGCTTGGGGCCAGCAGTCTGAGCATCTCTTGGGAGGACGACAGTATGCAATGTAGCAAATATAGGGGATTCCCTTCTATCTTGTCTTTGAGGCCCAATATTGTTCTCACTATTTTGCTTTATTCTGATTAATTGTTCTGATTATTTTGTGTCCGCAGCCGTCTCACTCGGTCTTAGGTCCCCGGCCGGTGAAGGGGGCAGAGGGAGAGAGACAGACACAGACAAAACCAACCCGAATGACAGAACGCGAGTCCAACACACGCAGCCGCTGTGAGCACAAACCTTTACTGGAGTTAAACTTGTGTTCTCTGTTACAGGATCCACGCGGGCCTGGATGCCTCGCGGGG
>RJWM01002271.1:0-132680 GCA_004363535.1 Dasyprocta punctata | reverse complement strand
AGTAGAAGGTGAACATGAAAAAGGAAAGAGCTTTTAATGAAACCCATGATGTCGGTTCTTTTGCAAAAGGTCTTGGTTTCCTGTAGTAATTGTATTGCTTAATGGCTTTCCTTGTGTGCAGTGATTGTGTCTTGACATATGAAAGTATTTCAGCTCAGGGATTAGGAGAAGCCTGTAGCACTTAGCAATCTTAGTTTCCCGGCACTTTTGTTTCAGCCCAACTGACCACTGTAGATGAAACAGATCAACAATATTCACACCCAACACATAGCATGCATGCTTAGCTTAGTTATTTTACTTGCTAAAGATAAGACACCAATGTAACTTGTGTTAAGGACAAATAAGACATTATTTTGAGGATTCAGGGGTGTATCATAGACCATAGGGAAAGGGCATATGCTGGGCTTTGTGAGAAAGCTGGGTTTCAGGACCAGGACCATTTTCTTGGCATCTTTGTGTGTTGCATAGTACTTGAGTTTTGCAATAGAAATACAAATCCTTCAAGATGATCCTCGGTGAAGGAGATCTTCCGTCAGATTAGTCTGAGAAATGGACCGTGCCACATCTACCGACTCTTAGAGTTTCACAGAGTGATTTTAAAACTTAAAGTCCCTGGGAAGGTCTATAGAAAAGAAATCTGTTTAACCTCTTTTTTTTTTAAACTACATTTTTTTTGTATCAGGAGTTGAACTCAGGACCTTGCACTTGCCAGGCATGCACTTCTGCCACTGAGCTATATCCCTGGCCCTTGTTTAACCTCTTTAGCCCCATAATTCCTAAACTCATATGACCATTGCTTTGCAAAATGTCACTTTAGACAAACCACCTGAGTAATAAAGAATTAAATTTAATTGAATTCTTAGAGTTAGACTGCATAATGTTTAAATGGTATGGAGGAAAACTTATTAAGGACTTACTTCAAGGTCTCACTTCTTTTTGGGGATTGTTGGTCCAGTGTACCTCCTACTGTTTCTATTTGTGAATCTTGTGGAGGAGCTATTCTCTCACAGTTGTTTACTTTCCACTGCACCACATCGTCTAGCCTCCTAAAGGGCTGATTGGTTAGGCCATTGGTTCTCCCTGCAGTCAGCCTGCTGTTTCACAGATTTACTCCTCAGTTACAGTTCAGAATGTACCTCTGTTTACTGCATAAGACAGATAACTTCAGCTGTTTCTGGTCATAAGTACATTGGTTCCAAATCTTGCTATGGGTTTTGACATTTTGTTAGTGACTTTCTAAATGGTGACACTTTATTCTTTGAATCCATACAAAATAAATTTTAGTCAAGTTTGGCACAATATTCATCCATTCATTTGCATTTCTTCGTGTTTTGGGTGACCAGAAGGAGATGAAGTGTCCAGTGTTCTGAGGCTAGACTCGGCGCTCCTAGTTAATAAGGCAACTCATCCTCTGAAGACTTGTGGGAACACTAAATCTTCCAAGAGTAGGTCTTCTGGGAAAGTGAGATGGTGCAAGTAGGAAAAGGGTGATTAACTATCAGGTATGAAAACAGTGGGAGAGAAATGCGAAGAGTACAAACTTCAGTGGCTTCTACTAACAAGAATCGTGTGTTTTCATAGTGAGTTCCAGCACCCTACTCCAAGAATAATTAGCAGCATTAGCAAAAGCAGTAATACTATTGTTTCTCTTATCCATGAACCTAGGTCAGCTGTTGTATTAAATTCTTTTGAGGTAGAAGTTTATATCTGAAATCTAGCCATTTGTTGAATGTATGAATGTATGAATAAAGTTTGATTTGTTTTTGTCCCTAAAGGGGAAAGACCTTCAGGTACTCTGTAGGCACAAAAGCTAATGAAATGAGAAACATCTTGTCTCAAAAGAGTTTATAACATAATATGGGAGAGAACTTTGGGCATGCAGCATGAAACTGGCATGGGAGAGGTAACACTGTGAAAGTTTAGAAACTAGGGAAAATTTCCAGTAAGGGTAATCAATGAATATTTTAGCAAAATGGAAAATTAAAAATAATAGTTCAAATTTTTGTATGGGTGCATCAGTTAACTATTTAACAACACTGATGTGTAGCAACCATCCCCTAAACTTGGTCACTTGAAATAATCATTTATTCTGCCTCTTGTATGTATGCATCAGATTGGCTTGTCCTGATTCTAGCCTGTGTACTGGACCCATGTATTTCATACTCTCTCATGATAAAGAACAAGGATGCAAATCTCATTTCAAACTCCTGATCAATTCACATCCCTTAACATACCAGAGTCCATGTCGATTATCATATCACAACCGTAAAAGAATATACTCCTCACAAGGAGGAGCATGTTCTTCAGGGAGAGGAAGGAGAAAGCTTGAATTTTTGCTGAAAAACAATATGATCTGGAGGTTGGGAAGCATGAGAAATAGTGAAGCAGAGGCATTGGTATTAGTATCATTTCTGAGGACATCAAGGGCAGGAGAGAAAGGGGATTTTGAAATAAGGAATAAAAAAGTAAAATAAATATAGCCCTCTGAGTGCTTATATTCAAAAGAGGAAGATTCAGAGGCTGGTGATGGCCCAAGAAATAAGTCTTAGACAATGTAAATAGCTGTCATCCTGATATTTTGTAAGGTAGTAGGGCAATATTACTGAGTAAGGCAATCCTTTCTCCCAATAGTTTTGCATACACAAATTTGTAAATGTAATAGTTTGAAGGAGTCAGGACACTGTTGAATATTGAGAAGATCATCCCTACTACTTAATATGCTCAAGGGAACTTATTTTCAGACATTAGGTGGGGCACAATATTTACCTGTACAGTTAACAAGCAACTTGCGAACACAGGCAGTCAGTTGAGTTGTTAATTGATGTTTAATTTTTTAATTGCTCACACCTGCACACATTTCCTCCAATAGGAAAGAAGACCTAATTTCAACCCAGGATGACAAGAGTTAGGATTTTCTTCCATGAATCTCTTAGTAATCACAACTTGTCCGTATTCTCGGGGACTTAGTAACTTCATGCAGTCATACAGAGTATATATTGACCAGGAACTAAGCATAGGGGAAATTAGTGTGGGGACCAACAAAGATGATGGTGCAACATCTCTTCTCAAGGACCAGCCACTGCAGCTGGGAAAGGATGGCACAAATAGACGAAATAATGAGCTTTAAGAGAGTTGTATGTGCTGGTTTTACTAGCTTGGCGCTGTCAACCAAGGATAGTGTAGAAGATGTGGAATGCTGTGTGCGGACAGGGCGAAGAGCACAAGCTAGAGATCCAGCCTGCTCGGGCAGGACTCTTGGCTCGTTTGCTTACTAGCTCTGTGACATTCGTCAAGTCCTCAGGTTTCCTAAAGTTTAAACTGGAAATAATAATGGGTCCATCTATGGGTTATTGGGATGACTATGTTAATACACAAAATGTGCAAAAATAGCACTTAGCATATAAGGAAGCATGCAGAACATCTTAGGTGTTCCTGTTCTTGTGTTTGTTATTGCTGTAGGTGGTGGTTTGTCATCATTGGCTTTATTGTTTGTTTTATTTTGTGGTTAAAGTATTATATGCTACAGAGTTAGAGGTGATGCCAGCCACCTAACTGGATCCTTTGCACGACATCTGGGAATATTAGCACCAAATTACTAGAAAGTTTCTTTTCTAGCTATCTTCTCAAATGACAAATTGGAGGTAGCATGCTAGAAGCCACTTTGATATATTCCTCTTAAAGCAAAAGCATTGCTCTGGGGGAGCACTGCTGAGGTGTTTGCACCAAAGCTAGTGACCCCCTTAACTTCTCTTCCTCTACTATTCTCTCTCCTTGGATCGCATATCCTTCATCATAAGCTCCAACCTCTTGCCTTTTCATCCCCTTGTTATTAACATCTGTTATCATTGGAAGGTCAGTCCAGGGAACCAGGGCTCCAGTTGGGACAGCAACTCTGTTCTTCCTTTAAGCAATATGGGCAACTTACCTGTAAGGCTGTACACAGATTTCATTAATAGATGTTCTTCGAATCGGCCGTATGAACTGCATTTGGAAGAGTGAATGGCAGTCACGCATGCCAATTGTGCAAAAAGAGTCATCCATGTAAAAGACAGAGCAAACACGGAGTTGCATCATGTAGGGAAATATTTTAACAGCTGACTGAAAAGATCAGTACTTGTATGGTTGTGCTGTCCAATAGAAATACTCTACCAACAACATGTGCCATTTTTTTTCTGATTCAACATAAAAAATAAAATACAAGTAAAATCCTTTTTAGTGAGTCACTGTTTTAACACACTGTATCCAAAATAGTATTGTATTAACCTGTAAGCAACATAAACGTAAAATGTTAAAAGAATTCATTCACCTCCTGTTCTCCTGGTACTAAGTCTTTAAAATCTGGTTTGTATTTCATGCACCTGGTTCATCCCAGTCTGAACCAGCCATGATCTAGACGGTCGGTAGCCATGCATGGCCAGTGCTACTCTATAGACTAAGCAGAACTCACGTGTGGTAAGGGTGGAAGAAAATGGAGACCCAGGCTGAAGCAGGTGACGGGGGGTTTGACTAACCACAACAGAGCCTATGTGAGGGCTCACAGAAGGTTTCTCTTTTAAAGAGAGGAAAAACCAATTTGTCAACTTTGACTAGGCTTCCTGCTGTCACATGAGAAGTTCTGTAGGAATTTTTCCTCTTTCCTTACCCAGGGGATAGCACACAGCTGTACTTTTACCGAATCTTTTGAAAGGAAGAAAAATTTCATCCAACTATTTAGAATACAGCTATTTAGGAATTTACTGAAAATGCCTACAGAGTAAAACTAGAGCAGAAAACCAATGTAGCCCTAGTGTACCATCCTTTTGTCTTATGGACTATACCTTTATTCTGAAAAGAGATTCCCTGCCTCAACCTAAGTGGGCTCATTCTATGCACATCTGAGCTCACAATATAACTGAACAGTGAGGGGCCCTTTTTAGCATCCTGGATGAATCTAAGGAACATCTTGGTTGGCGTTCCTTCTACGACTCACCTTTGGTTGTAGGAACATGTGGAGTTGATTCAGATATCAAGTGATAGCCCCCCACACACCCCCAGTTTTACTAATGAAAGCTGTATAATAATCATACCTCGGTTCATTTTGTCATTCACCAGAAGTCTGGCATGACAGATGTGCTTATTAAATATTTGCTGGTGGGTAAAGGAGCAATTCCTTTTTGGAATACACACTGTTAGAAGCAGTTGCTGTATGGGTGGTAACATAGAGATAAACACAGTGCAATCCCCCCTCGTACTTTTTTGAGTTTAATGGCTTCAGAACATCTGGAGGGACTTTAAAGTACAGATGTCCTATCCTCTCCTCCTTGGTGAGTCAGTCCTTGAAGGAGAGATCGGAGCCAGGCGCTTCTGAGCCCAGGCCTGGAAGTGAGCATCAACATGCCATTCTACGGCAGGACCAGCACCTTCCTGTCAGAGGCAAAAGGAAGCAGTGGACCACCCTAGAATACCCTGCAGTGCTACCTAAAGAGGTAGCACCTCAGCTGCCAGCTGAAGGATAAAAGATGAGCTGAAAACATCAAGAGCAGGGAGAAAAATGTGTTGGGCAGAAGAAAATTTTGATATGATAAATTTATATTATTTTGCTCTTGCATTCTAATCACCCATCTCTAAGGATACAGTGTATGTGAAAGTGTTCAGAAAGGTGTAAACTCCTTTATGAATGTAAAGCATTATTATTTCATGAATTCCTTTTGAGAAAACCGAAGTTGAGTGATGGGAGAGCAGAATGAATATTTGATAGGCAGGGAAAGAGCCGTGCGGCACAGGCGCTTTCTCTGAGAAGGAATGGCCCTAGCATCACAGCATACTGCTTCCTCGGCTACAGAACGTCAGCGCTGACTGCATTGTTTAATATAAAAATAATGGTTCATCTGAAATGCTCTCTAACGTATATGTCTCATCTACTGTCTGAGACTAATATCCCAGAAGGGCAAGGTTGTCCCTGTGTTTTTGTTGGACCTCCAGGGCCCAGAGCAGTGTTTTGCATGGTACAGCAAATTTTAAATTTCAACATACTCAAACAGGAAATCTGCCCATTTTTTGGTGCAACTCCAGAAGTTCCCACTGCCAGAGGCTGCTGTGTACTCTTCCAGGTGCTGGTCTGTGTCCTGGCATGCAGTTCTGTGTAACAATGCCTAAAAGTGATCATGCACTGGTCTGGATTTCTTTATGTGTTTCTGAGTGTATTTTGGAGCTTTGTCCTTATGAGAGTGACATCCAGCCTTTTTAGTAACTTCATAACATTTCGTATATGAAGGCACCATAATTTATTTATACTTATGTTTTACTAGTCTAATAGTTTAGAAACAGTTTTAAATAAACATCTTTATATATATATACATATATATGTATAATTTGTTTGTATTAATGCATGTATCTAGCTTAAAGTCTTAGAACCTTCTAATAGGGCAGCATTCTTATTCAATCATGGTTGGGAGGTTTGTCTTTTTTATTTAAAAATCTGGTATAGAAAAAATCTTTTTTATTAAGTATTCTGAAGTGACAGTTTCTTAATTGACAATTTGATTGTGAAATTTAAATGTAAGATGAATTCACCGACACACACATGCACACACGTGTGCACAGACAGTTTCTAAATATGTCTTAGATCACTGAAAGGTTTGTGCCCTAAGACTAGGAATCCTGGGGAGCTAAGAGACCCTGAATCACTGCCAGGTGTGGGATTCTTACCGTTTTCTGTTCTTCATATGCTGAATCCTAGTAAAAGAATTCGGTGTATTTACATAGAGAGCAGCATATGCATTCCTATGAGGCAGCCCTGGTGTTTTGAGTTTTCCATTATCACGATTTTTATTCTTTCCCATTCTCAGAATCTCAAGCTTAACCTGAGGATTTTAATGCAGAGTCAGTCAGTTATGCTATGTTGTTAAGAAAACTTACGGAGGATGTATGGCCCTTCAGAAAGGCAAACAACATTTTAAGCTTGGACATGGACATCAGGACTGTCAATAAGTGCTTTGTTAAATGGTCAATGAATGGAAAAAAAGTGAAGCAAAAGAAACTGAACTTGTGGCTCTTTGGACCATTTTCTAAATCACTTATTGCCCCTCAAAGTGTTGGTCAGAAACAGCTACTCCGTTAGGAGTGGGCAGGGAAGCCCTGGTTTAATCAGGGCATTTGTCTGGATAACAAGCTCTTGCTGGGTCTTTCATGATGGAGGAGGGCTGTCAGGTGGAAATTCCCAAAACCCACAGCACTTCAGCCTTCAGGTGGACTAAAAAGAGAAAGTGAAGAGTTGCTGTACAAGTGACTTCAGCAAGATGCAAGGTCTTCCAGATCAATATCCACCAAACAACAAAGGTGGTTGATAAGCTAAGCTGTGATGAGTCAGATGGCACCTGTGGGCTCTCTTTGACAAAGGTGGCTAGCAAGGCCTTTACTTCGTACCTCATGTAAAGAAGGAGCCAAAGTGGAAATAGAGGATTCTTTACTTTTTCCAGTTAAATGAAAGTATGCAGTTTTGACTGCCCATCTATCTTAGGAAGGTTATCTTTCTTTAGGGTAAAAGAAAGTGTATTCATTCATAGTGTATTTCCCTGCTGTGTATGCTTATTTCATTTAATAAATATTTATTAATAGACTATATATATATATAATGTGGCTGGCATGGTGGTCTTAGGATATACATCCCTGTCTGTAAAGTATACTTCTAAGTACAATCATTTTATATATTTTCCCAAATAGAAATCTGAATTTTATTATCTCTACCTCTTCACTGAATTCCCTGAACAACTGATTACAGACACATATTCATGACCAGGTTTGTCCTGAATTGGGGAGCGTTTAACCCATGGATCTTTTTGTAAGCTATATATTTTAGAGGTAGGAGATTCTATCTAATTTAAAGGGCTTAATGATAATTTGTAAAGCTCCTATGAATGTGACAAGCATTAGGCATTAAGAGTGATTAGCAAAAAGGAAAAAAATAAAAAGCACAAGTGGGCATTTGATTATGTGGCTGAAAGTTGTAAGTAGTTTGACAAAGGAGTAGAAACTGTCTATACCATACATCCATATGTATGTGTATATATATATAATTTGTGTGTATGTGTGTGTGTGTGTGGGTAGGGGAGAGACGGGATCTCACCATCTTGGCCAGCTTGGCTTTAAACTTGGGATCTTCTCATCCTGGCTTCGTAAGCAGCAGTAAAGCTCTATCGACTTATTCACGCTAAACATGCACCCTGAACACAAGAGTATTATGCACACATGGATATATTGACAAAGTACTCTAATTAGCAGGACATTAATAATTAATTATGTAAATAACTTTTAAAAATCCCAGATTCTCTAAGAATCACTGGACTAACCTGGGACTAGGACACTCCTAAAAATCATTCATGGGATTTAGCTCAGTGGTGTTAGTGCCTGCCTGGCAAGTGTGAGGTCATGAGTTTGATTCCAAGTACCAAAAATAAATAAATAAATAAGTAAAACAAAAATAAAAAAAATTAAATTAAAAAATCATTCATAAATTTATTTTGAGGATAAAGATAAAAAGGGAAAAAGGGTGAGAAATAAGTTTTATAAGTAAACCAGACATTGATTTATGTTTTAATGTGAAAAATGACCTCTCCTCCAAGGTCACCCATCCCCAAACAGCTGGTTGATGTCGTGAGATTTTGTGCTGTGAAGCCCCATCTGGTTGGTCTAGAGTGTGTCAATGTGTGTGCAAAAGGCCTCTTGCCATTTAGACATGAATGCAGTAAGGGAAAACCTGCCTGCCTGTGGCTTCAACAAACAGGGGTGTGTTTTCTAGCAAAGCCCTCCTGTAGGTAGGCAACATTCATCCTGGGGATCCTTTGGATTAGTTCTTTTGCAGGATGAAAAGGGGACAGACGGGTGGCACCAGTAGCTCCCACTCCCTTTTGGTAGAAAAACCCACTATTTTCCAGAGTAGCCACACAAGATTTCTGCTCACCTCTCATCAGCAAAAATCCTACTGTGGTCACTCCCCTTGTCTTCACGGATCCTGAGGGTCAGCAGAACGCCATAGAATGGAAGCCGGCAGGAGATAAAGGGTGGAGAATGAGCAGTGGATCTTAGATTTTCATTTTTCAGACAAAAGAAATGAGTTGAAGGACACATTAATTCTCCTAATTATGTAGGTGGCACCTCAGGTGGTGGCCAGGTTGAAATTCATTTCACTGTTGGCCTACACCGAAGACCGTTCCCTTGACCATTAAGCTCAGAACTTGCATGTCCCCTTCACATTCTGATACATTCTGTTTCCTTCAATCTAGCCAGATGATATAGAATTTTCATTTTTTTAAAACTTTCTAGTTTGGTCTTAGACAGTCCTCTCTTTTTCCAGTTGATCTCTGTCCAATTCGTTCCGGTAGAAAAAAGTCTCAAAGAAAGAACTGAGACTTGTCTCAGGGATGCATACAGCATACCCTAATGGGTTTAAATACTGTTTGCTATGTTTGAGTTCCATCTCTGCCACCAGCTAGACTGTGGTGTTGAGCACATTAAGAGTCACATCTTTGTCAAGTTTTTTATACACAGTAAGAAGAATTTGGTATCATCCAGTGGCTTTCTAGATGAAGTCAAAGAGACGATACTTGTAAAGTGTCTAACTATAGCATCAATCAATGTATTAGCTGATAACTATTTGTGAAGCTGTTTAAAAGGAAAAGGAGTTAAATGCAAATATAAACTAAAGTGGGATTGTTTGGACTAGTATGCATGCATGCATGTGTTCGTGTGTGTGTGTGTGTAGGTGTGTGTGTGTGTAGTGTGTGTAGTGTGTGTGCACTTTGGTTTGTCTGCCACACTTTACTTTGACTACCTTGAAGTGAGCGGCTCTCTTCTACTTTTTGCCATAACATTTCTGCCTTGCTGCAGGCTTAAAAGCAATGGAACAGGCTGAACATGGACTGAAACCATGAGACAAAATAAACTGTTCTTCCTCTTTTAAATTGTTTTCCTCTGGCATTTTGTCACTGCAACAAAACACTAACACAGAACCTTTCAAATATCTACTTAATGGCATGGTACTGTATATACTCTTTGCACCTTGCTTCTCTTGATTCATAGTGTTTGGCTTGAAGGGTAGACCTTTTGTCATACTATACACAGTTTTTTATTTTGATAAACTAAACATTATTTAACCCAGTTGCAGGCAAATCAGTTCCTCCCTAGTTTTGTTTACTTATATATTCATTTATTTATGGAGTTGGAGATTGAACTTCAGGACTTATGCATGCTAGTCAAGCACCATACCACTGAGGTATGTCCCCAGCCTCAATTTTAATTTTTGTATGCAGTACTACAGAATACATCCTTGTACATGACCAGTCTTGTAAGTATATCTGTAAGAGTTTTTGAATTGGCCACTCTTATAAGAGATTATCAAATGCCTTAAAGTCTGTGGCAAATTTTCCCTTCCAATGACCAGGTGAAAGAAAAATCTCATTTTTATCTCTTTTCCCCAAGTTAGTTATTTATTTACTTATTTATCTTCCAGTGGCATTTTTCAATAATCTGATTGGCATTGTCTGTCAGGAGAACTTTATCCGACTTGGTGATCTGAGCTTCTGCTTGTTTGAAGAGGAAAAGTGAGTGAGCTGTGGAGAACATGGGAACTCATGTTCTGGCAGCATTAACCAATAAAAATGTGGCTGGGCTGTTTTTTTCTAATTCATGAGTATTCATGAGTATAGTGCTGTATCTAGAGTTTATCACTTTCTTTAAGTGCTAAAATGATTATTTTTACTTATATGTAATCACCTCAAATAATTGCCAAAAATAATTATATTGCCACAAAGATGGTCCTATAAACCACGTCTCATTGGAGACTTCCTTGCCCTGTGGAGATCTCATATACACTGTTCAAGAGAATTTAAATTTTTCTCTCCCCTCTCTGAATTCTGATGGTGTGTTTCGGCTTTTCCTAGTTTCTGTCACTAAGTGTGTTGCAGTGTTTTTGCCCTTCCTCAATGCTTTATGCAATTTATCTAAACTTATCATAAGCTTCCTAAGGCTTTTACTTATTACTATAATTACTATTATTATTATTTTATTTTTAGTTAACAGAAAATCAGAAAAGAAAAGAAATCTCACTTTGGGCTACTTCTTGCGTCCGTCCTGGTTGCCTCTTCTGCCCTTCATCCCTTTCCTTGCTGTCTCGCCCCACTGGAGAAGTGTGGTCTCTTTCTTGGAAGTCTTTCTTGCCACCGTCATTTGTGCCTTCTAATATTTAACTCTGGGATGGTTAACAGGTACGCTTTCCCAGCAAATCTGATATGTTATCCCAAAGAATTTTCAAACTAAAAAGCAAAAACAAAAACTAGAGCCTCCATCTCATTACATTCTCATTGTTTTACCTAGGTTGAGAGCGTATTTGCTTTGAAGAACATTTCCAAAGGTGCTTTCATATTTGCTTTTGTTTCTGTTCTAACTCTAAGGATTAGTAAAGGAATGCATTTTAGGAGAAATCCAGCACTCCAGCAGAAAAAGAAATATGATCTTTGGGGAAAAGGGGACCTAGAGTTAAATTCAGGCTGTGTCATATGCTCAGTGTATAAATAACTTACCTTTGAACTATTTTCTGTAAATAATTGAAAGAGGAGAATTTTTTTGGAGGTGATAACCTTGTGCTTTTATTCACCTAAGATACTTAGCAAAATTTTATTCTGTACAGGTTTTAAACTCCAACCTGGAAATGGGTGGTTTTCTACATTGTGCCTATATTTACTTTAAATAACTGAAGCCCAAGGTAACAGTTTAATAGAATTTAGCAGTCAAGTAACTTCGTAATTTAGTACAGTAAAACAAATGGATGACAGTGATAATTGAATATCTTAAAAATATACAACTTAGGAAAAGAACTGCTATATCAAATTTGGAGGTTGCTAAAGTGACCACTCAGAAAGGAGAGCAGTCAAGACATGTTTTCCTAGACACAAGCTCAAAACACAGGCCTGAAAACAGAATTAAAGCTTTGGGTTAAAGTTATAAGAAAAGCCTGACATTGATATCAGAATGCTTCCCTTTAGCCGTCCCCCAGAAATGAAGTGATCAAATTGTTTTTCCGCAATATGATTTTCCTTCACAGGCAAAACTAAACTTACAAGTTGAGGTCCCAACTAGGTCTCTACATTTCACCCATGAGCACACAGTGATGAGGGAGGATCAGCACTAGTACCTGGAGGCCTGATCTTGACAGAAAGAGCCTTGGATTTGGGAGCCCTGCCTTGGCCAGTGTACCCAAACCCTGCACAGGACAGATAAATCAATGGGCTTTGATAGGCTCTTGTCCCTGTGAAACTGGAGGACAAATGGACTAACAATTCTTCTACAGGGGAGAATTCTTAATGGAGTTTTTTAAACATCAGAAATTATAAACATCAAGTATCTAGTATAGTACTTGGAAAATAGGATGTGCTCAGAAAATCAGACTGTTAGACTACTCTAATTTACCCTCATTCTAAATATTATAAATTCTGAGTTATAACATTTGTTAGTTCTGTCTCCAGGCAGTTGAGGGTTCTTTTACTCAATCTGGATAGACATCATGAACTGGTAAAATGCGGCTGTCTTGATATCAGTGCCTCTGGGCTTTGAGTGCCAGTGGCTTTCAGCTCTTACTGTTACAGCTTTTAATGTTCCAGCTTTTGGTGGCTTCAGGCCACTACTATTAGCTCCTCAGTAGGAGATGAGACTTGTTATGCTTCCAGTGACTTTCTGAAGCTCTTGCAGCAGCTTCTGCTGCCTCTTTGAAACTCTCCATAACTCACCCCAGGACCCTGCTGGTCACCATTAGTCTCTATCACTTATTGCCAGTCTCTGCTAGTTGACACAGGTCTCTGCTGGTTACAGCCAGTCGCCACTGTTCTGTGCCAGTCCCTGGAAATCTTCAGAGCTGGCTGCCCCTAGTTTTACCAGTTTTTCTTTTTTTAATGCAAACTCCTCAGCCCACTCCGCCCTAGATAAGAATCACTAGTAGGAAATAAGACTCTGAAGCCCAGCTTCGTTGCGGCCTGTGTTGCAGCTCGAGGGACAGTGCTCAGGAGGGCCCCTCCTGGACTGCCCCGAGGAGCGTGAGGGAGTGCTGGCTACCAGAGGTGAGAGGGCCCGTGCCTGCACACTCATCTGCGCTTCGGGGGGAACCTGTGTGGGGGTTCAGGTAATGACTGGGGGGAGGGGTCACCTGGAGGCTATAGGGAGGAGTAATCAAGAGTGGTTGCAGGGCAAGGTCACCTGGAATAGGTCCTTATTCCAGGCCTGCAGTGGCCAAAGGAAATACCTTCCAGAGTCGCCATGAGGCCTGTGGGACTGTCTTCGCTCTTACGGCAGCAGCCCAGTCTAACCGAGTGAGAAGCAGGTGCTTGCCTGACAGTGCCCATGTTTCCTCAGAAATGGTAAGGTTAAAATTGTGAGGGCGACTGCTGTTCAGGAGTCTCTAGGAGGCCGTGACCCTTTTGGACCTGGGGGTTTCAGGGAGGTCAGCCCTGGACCCCATACCCTTTGCGGTCTTTGCTTTAGTGAGGTGTGTTTCCCAGCTGCTCATCAGAGGAAAGGCAGCAGTGCCTGCGACTGTCAGCCAAGCTATTGTTCCCGTCAACATAGTCCACGGAGTGCTGCTGGGCCGGTTCCAGAGGGAGCGGGAAGACGGGCCAGTTCCCCAAGCTGCCCTGAGAGGTGAGAGGGAGGGGCAGTAAGGGAGCCACAGCCCCCCAACTTTTAGAGGGAAAAGGAAGACTTAGGCCATGTTTCTTTTTTCTCTCATTTCCACAGCAGGGAACACACATACGTTCTTTTGCTCATTGTTTCAACGCTTCCTCTTCTTAAGCCTACAGTCAGGTACCTCTGAACAAGACCATGTCTAATTTTCTAGTTGACTACTTAGCAGTAATTCAGGACTCAGAATCAGTTTATTGTTTGGTTGATCATTTGGCTGAAAATTCACCTCCCTTCTACCTTTCTGTTAAGAGCCTAAAAACAACTAAAACTTAGTATATCAGGAATGTTTGATTTCTTCGCTGGATGCTATACTTTGAGCAAGGTTTCTTTATTGTGACATGAGACATATCATTTTATTCTTCTAACAGTGTCTCTTGTCTCATGTTCTTTTCCAAATTGCCTTTGTAAGTTTCTCCTTTTTTCTGCCTGTCTGTAATATGAATTCTCTCTTGGTCTTCTAGTTGAAATCCATCTCTGGCCTCGTAATTGTTCCTATTTCTGTGTGATTCCCTTCTCTGCTTTCCCTCCACATGATATAGTCTCCTTACTTGAAAGAAAATATCATTGGTTTCCCTGCATCTTATGTAACAGTGAAATGTTTGTTTAAAATTAATGCTTTGAGCACAAAATCCTGTTTATTTGACATGCAATATTTAATATTTAACATACGATGATGTAAAACTTACGGATGAAAACCCTCCTGGTGTGATCTTGTTGCCTAACAATTTACATTCAGCTACAATATTTTATTTTCTATAATTACTAACAAAATGAGGAATAGAAATGCAAAAATACAAAATGCTCTCAGCTTGCTTTGTATTTCATAATGTGGAAAAACCCTTTATTCTTGAGGGAAAGAACATGAAAAAAGGAAAACGAGTTTAGTTAGATTCCATCCCTGTAAAACGACTCTTTAGTGGTAAGATTCAAACCCAAAAAGCTTTCCAGAGAGTTTGTGAGGCCAGGTGATGTGGATGAGGTCGCAGGGCAGGACCCAGACCATGACTTTCCATCTCGTACTCCAGAGTCTCACTGCGACTTTCCATAGTTCTTTTTCCTATGTGCCATCTATAGATCTGCTCTTAAGCCATTGAAGTTTCTCAGATGAAAGGTAGCAATCCACGGGGCTGTTGTTAGAAAATACCCAGCCCTGCACTCTTCCCTCCTCGTGTTATTTGCGGTTTTGAAAGCCACAGGTTTCAATGGGATCTGGGGTCTGAGTGGAGCATTCCAGCCAACACTTCGGCATTGTGTGTGCAACTAATAGCTCCTCCTTTCATTTCCTCCATGGTGTAAAATAGTCCTTACTGCATTTAGAGATAGAAACACTCACATTTCAGGTCCTTGGGGCCTCCATGCCACCTTCATTTCCAGTTTAAAAACTAGAAAGAATTTCATTTCAGAGATTGTGAACAGGATTGCCACAATGCAATTCTCCAAGAAGTAAATAATACAAGACATGGAAGCGAGATTTTTCTGTATAATTAAATTAAACAAGAACTCTCCAACCAAAACAAAGCAAAACATTAACTTTCTCATCATACTTGGGGCAAAAACTTTTGTCAAATTTGAAAATGGCTAAGACAACTTCATGTTGAATTCTTACAGTCCAAAATGTCATTTTTCTCCTAATAAGCTTCATTCTTCCCAAATATCAATCCAGGTTTCATCTAACTTAGTCAATCTCGGTAGTATTTTTTTTTTTTTTTGATAAACTGTGAGAAACCATTTACTAAAGCAGTCAATATGCTTTCCAGGATTTCTGACCATAAAGTGGTTAATGGAAAAAATTAATCATTGCATAGACCATGTTGTCAGGATTTGGGAAAACTTCTGAGCAGTTCATTTGTGTTAAATGATACATGTTAAAAGGATAGTTTTCTCCAAAAAAGCAATAATGTAGAATTTAGTGATCCTTAAATTGGTCCCCAAATTGTTTTTATGATTTAAATTCATTTTCAACTGATTTCTATATAACTAAAAAACTGATTTTCGAATTGAAAAAAATCTCTTTTCAGAGAAACATTTTTCATATAGCATGGAGTTCAGCAAATATTTTAAAATTCTAATCATATTTTCTAGTATGTTCTTATTTTTTATGGTTCTAAAGGTATAGTTTCATTAGGGCTAATAGCATCACTTGTCTATTGCAGTATTTCTTCCAGTAATAAGGAACTGGATCACTACTCATTTTTTACATGCATCTAGGCATAGAAAAAGAAAAGGAAAAAGTGTAATAGACACAATGTAACACCTATGAATTAAATTTGCTTTTTACGGATATCTGATGTGGTCACCCTAGGAGGTCCTGTTGAAGTTAGACTATTTTAGAGTTAACAAATGAATTGTAAAGTTTTATGAAGGGAACGAAAATGTATTGCAGAACCACATGGAATCTTTTCCTGGAAGTGGAAACCCAACAAGAATTCAGGGAAGATCCAGGCAGCCCTCGAGAGACTTGCGATCTCAGAAAATCTCTACTGTTTTCTCCTTTATGCCTGGGTTTATTTTCCTGGTTCCAGTGCCTTCCAATGATCAGCTTGGACTGGCCCATTCTAGTTTCCACCGTGAGCTCTTCACCTAAACTCTTGTCACTTGGTCTTTGTTATTCATTTCATACTTCTAAGAGCAATTAAAAATTTTTGTTGTAACTTATCCAGCATTCTGTTTCTTATTGTGAGGGAACTTCACAAATCAATCATGTTATTTTATCCTTCTTAGAACTGGAACCATCCTCAGACTCTTTCTTAAAATTGTGTTGTTAGTTTTTTGTCCATGGGCTATCATTGACATGTTTGATGCAGATAATCATTTAGGTCTCTTTAAAACTAGCAAGAACTTAATCAAAGAAAAGAGCTTTGGAATCAGGGAATATGTGGCTTCCAAGATATATCTGTTTATGGTGCAAAGATATACATAACATAAAATTTACCATCTTATCCATTTTTCAGTGCATCAATCATTGGCATTGAATACCTTCACGGAGTGTTCAACCATCCCCACCGTCAGTTTCTAGAATTCTGTCATCCCTAATGGAAACTCTATACCCAGCCCAGAAACTGCCCAGCTCTTCCTTCTCCTAGGCCCTCCCAGCTTCTTTGGTGCCTTCCTGGCTCAGTGAATTTGGCTATTACAGAGACCATGTAAGTGGAATCATACAGTACTACATATTTTTATGTCAGGCTCATTTCCCTTTGCATCATGTTTTCAAGGTTCTCCCATGTCATAACATGTTGGGATTTTACTTCTTTCTGAAGGTAAATAATATTTCACTGTATGGACATATACATTTTGATTATGGAGGGAAAAGCATTTTAAGCTGGGCTTTCTGGGAAAGAAAAGGTATGTCAGTATTGCTTCTTGGCATGGAAGAGTCTTGAGCAACTGATCAGGAAGTCTTCTTATGGATCTTACTCATATTTCATTTTCAAGTAGTGTGACCCTTAGGATTTAGGGTTTTTACTTTCCATCCTCTAATATTCTTCTTTTGCCATCAGTTGTGTGGATACAATAATATCTCTTCAAATTTGTTCCAAGGTTTATATGAAAGAATACATGGGATATGCCTGGCATGGCACATGGTGGGTGCTAAGAAAGTAAATCCCATTTCCTCCCTTATTTCCCATTCTCTCACCCAGGTCAAAGAATGAAGAAGAATATAGTATTGGGCGTGTTTCTCTGTACTATAGTGGGGTGGGGACCCCTGAGTCCCTGTCACTCTGGAATGGCCAGATCCTCAGACCAGGAAGACAGGCTGAGGGCATCTTTACATGTGTTTGTCCCTTGGCCTGGGAGCGGCTGACCTCCTGGGTCTAATGACTCCCAGGAGAGGACAGAAAATATGCTGTTCTGTCTACCGTGCTTTCCCACGGTGAACCTGTCTGCCTCTCTTTCAAACTGCTTTTGCTGTTTCCCATGAAAAAATCTTTTTCATTTTGATAAAAAAGCAATTTCTGTCTTCCTGCCATTCCAGCAAAGACTCTTTGAGAAATACTTGTGCTCTCCTAGTATGAGAGTGTAAAAGCTGCATGATACGGAGACTGGTAGTGTCATAATTTCAGCAGGTGGCCGGAAGGCTGGTTGGAAACACAACTTCCTCATCCTGGATTTGAATAAAAAATGAATGGTTGGCTTCTCAGTGCTGGTTGTGGGGGCATGTCAAACTTGACGGTCCCTGGAGGAACTCTGGAGGGTTTCTGTACTTTACGCAAGCAGTAGGGTCAGGACACGGTAGTGGCCAGAGCCAAAATGAGCACTGAATTCTCCTTCTCCCCAATCTCCTCCCCTATTTATTAAATGGTTGTTTCCTGGCAGAAAACCTTTAGTTCCAAATAAATCCATGGTAATAGAACCAAAATCAAGCCAAGCCTTCTAGTCTACTTAAAAAATTTCTGAGAGACGTTCCTTATCAAGAACATTGTCTCTGTGTGTCTCTGAAGAGCTGTAGCCACGTGGAATTTAAAGACAGAGAGCAGAGATGTTGTACACGGACCTCCCACACTACTCAGCCTCAGGAAGTCCCATGTGAAGTTCCACAATGCTGCTGGCCCTTGTGGAGATGTGTTCTCGGACACCTTCCTGAAGGGTGACAGTGTGTCAAGGGGGCAGTCTTGAGTTGTTTTAGGAGGACAATGAATAGGACTTGGTTTTACATGGAGTGGCCTTTTCAGACCCTAAGACTGGTGTTTCTCTTTAAGAATTTGGACCTTATCTAACGTATCAGTCTTGGCCAGCTGACTCGAATGTTTCTGAGTCCTTGGAAGCTACTAGTTCAGCATCTTCAAAGCTGTCTCTCAGAGGCCTGTGGTGCATGACAGTGAGTTTATAGAAGCTTATGCATCGGGTTTGAGTTAGACTTCTTGCTCCTAGGGGCACCGGCTGTGTGAGTTTGAGCTGATCATTTAACCTGTCTGAGCAAAAGTTGCTCCCTTATGAAGTGGTAGTAAGCCCACTCCTTCAGCATGCTGGTCTTTGAGCCTGGTTTAAATAACAGCATTTGCTAAATACTTTAGCTCGTGTTTGCCATGCAGCAAGCACCCAGAAAGTGTTGGTTCCTTCTCCTCCGTCATTCCAGTTTTGTAGTATAATTTTTTCTTGGGACAAATATTAACACAATTAGGTTCTGTGCTGCACCATTTTTATGACACAGGAATTGACTAGAAACCTCAGGAATGAATCTGAGAATTGGAGGAAGAAAATCTACCACCATCACCATTTGCCCACTGGCATCTTTTTTGCCTTTTTCTAGTTAAAGGCTTTCCTAGTAGAGTTTTTCTCCATATCCATATGCATTGCGTAGTGTTCGATAGGCATTTTTACATGTGCCAAAGCATGGGGAAAGTGACAAGGAGAGAATGGAGCCCTCAACCCCCTCTGCCCTTGCCTGACCTTGTGCTGGACCATTTCCCCATCCAGGAGACACGTGTGCAGCACGGTCACGTCTTTTTCTGTCAATCAAGAAAAGCTTTCAAGGTGTGATGTGAAGCTAGGCGGCTGTTCCAGTGGTGGGCATCATCTCCTCCAGAGTGGAGGCGTCTATGGCACGTGTGCCACCGCAAGCTGTTTGCATCACTGAAAGTTCTAAAGGGTTCACCACCACTGGACTCTATTGTTTTTAATTCTGCAGAAAATCATAGAGTGACAGGATATTTTTTTTTCTTATGTTGAAGTGCTATATTCTCTGGTCAAAGACAGACAGGCAGACACACGCAGGTCCATATTATATTGCCTTGACATCAGTGGGATTTTAACATTTTAAGAAGATATTCCTACTATATTGGTTCTGTAATGAGAGAAATAAGCAAAACCACAAATTTCTCACCAGTGACAAGTAATGAGCTGGCATTATTGTTGGGGAGGCTAAGGATGGAATTTCAGTGTTTCTACACAAAGATTGAGCATAAAAGGAGATCTCAAGTTTCCAACAATAGTAACACCCACCATCAACAAAAAGAGGCAGGCAGCTGTTGCTCAGTATTATCTTTAAGGAAAATAATACATGGCTGTCAAGATACTGAGTGCTCTTCCTCCTTTCAACATTAAGTAGCAGTACGTCTCTGTATTATTTCAAACCCAAGCCACTCTGGAGAAGTGTTGCCTGGGGCAGGGAAAGGGTGGGCCTATCAGAGCTGAGTCATTTTTTTTTTTTTTAAGTAGCAGGATCACAAGGTACATTTCCATTTCTTCATCCACTTGTCAATATAAACTGATTTTTCCACCCTATCTGACCATAATAAATCATTTACCATGCAGATATTTTCTGGATATTCTATCATTTTTTTTTAAAGTTTGCAACTAATTTTCTATTCGGTAACCTTTCTTTTTTTGTTTTTGTATGTACTCCTTCTTTCCAATAATTGTTTGCAAACTTGTCATTTGGTTCTAAAAAGAAATTTGAATCAAATCCAAAGCTTACTAAAGTCTATGATTAAAAAATCTAAATATTCATATGTAGAGTTATTATCAAATTAAAGCTTGTTTTATGGCTTTAGTAGTATAAATTTGGAAATTTTCTCAATGATTGAATCATTAAATGTGCTCTCCTCTCAAATATGCACAGTCCCCATTAATTCTCTGAAAAACACAAGGTATATGGTTTGCTACCAGTGTGCATGAAATGCCTACTATGAGTACTGCTGTGGATAGATTTATACCAGGTAAGCGTATCGAAGGAGACTTCGTATGTGTATACGTGTACCTACATTGTTAAGAAAACTGTTTCTACACTGAATATTTGGTATTTTTAACCCTGTCAACATGATATAAGATTGTACTACTTTGAAGATAACAATACACAACACATTAACCGTTGTTACTCTCCTACTATCTTGTTTTGAAATTTCATATTGTTTTTATTGTTTTTTCTCTTTAAAATAAAATAAATTTTTTAAAAGATTGTATTAGAAAAAAGATTGGAGGAGATGATGTGATGGAGTTCAAAGTTGAAAGAAATGATGTAGGGGACTAAAGTACAACCCGCATGACTTAGTGTGACTTAGCTACAACTGGTAAGAAACAAAAAACAGGGAGGCTATCATCAAATGATTGGCTTAAGGTTTTCCCCCACTCTTTATACACCTTGAGAGAATTTTCATAAGGCCTTGTATTGGATAAGGTCTTACCTTCCTTCCACCCTTATGGCCTCTCCTCTTTCCTTACGCACGGATGGAGATTTCCCTGTGCAGCCAATGTGTTCTACCTTAACCAGCTCCCGTGTTGAGAAATGGTAATGTGGGCAGGTTGAATGCATGATTTAGACACTAGAGAGAATGCTGACATGGGAATCCCATTATTTGATATGGATTTTTGGGGGTGCTCATATGTGACAGGCAGAATGCTGAGTGCTAATGATAAAAATGTGTGGAAGGAAAAAGAAGAGCTTGACATAATAGTGAGGGCAGCAGTGAGAATTCATGAAATAATTGCAGGTGAAAAATATATTATAATAAAAATTAGGGCAGCTTATTTTAGATGGTTAGAGGAGATCTTCCAAGAATGTGGCAACTAAAGATGAAAAGGAGACAGCCACACTAACAATGCAGGGGAAAAGGGGGGAAAAGCAAAAACAAGCAAACAAACAACAACAACAACAAAAAGAACAATACAAGCACAGAGAAAATGCGGAGTCCAGGGCACTGAGTTAGGAAAGCTGGGCTTGCCCACATCCTCACGAAGGTCATGAGCCTAAAGCACGGGAATCGGGTGAAGGCTGGGCTAAGACGAATTGGGATGTGGGTTGAAGTCAGAGTGCATGGGGATTGTATTTCAGATATTGGATTAAATTTTAAGTGCCTTGGATTGTCAGACTTCAACAAATAAAAATGCAGGATACTCAGTAAACTTTGACTTTCTGATAAACAACAAATACTTTGTTAGTGTAATTATGGCCCCAAATTCTCCAAAATCCAAAACTTCTGAGTGCTGACATGATGCCAGAACTGGAACATTTCACACTATGAGATTTTGTTTAATGCACAAAATTATTAAAAATATTGTACAAAATTACATTCTTGGGCTATGTGTAGGAGGTGTATATGAAATATAAATGAATTTTGTGTTTAGACTTCAATCCTATCCCCAAGATATCTCATTATACACATGCAAATGTTCCAAAATCTGAAACACTTCTAGTCTCAAACATTTTGCATAAGAGATACTGAATGTGTTTTGCATGGGGCATAGTTATAGGTTAAAAAAAAAACAACTGCTTATCTGAAAGTTAAACTACACTGATGCCCTGTATTTTATCTGGCAATCCTAGATGGAGAATCACTGGAGGCTCTACGTGGTGAAGTACTGTGATCTGATTCATGTTTTGAAAAATCAGGCGGCTTTGTTTCCTCACTACCTGTTTCAGCTGCTACTTTTTGATCCCCAGAGAAGAAGCAGAAGGGGAGCTCTAGTGATTTCCCAGTGTTAGGGATGGAGTGGTTTCCAGGAATCCTTGTTTTTTTCCTATTGTTTTTAGATGAGCTGTTAACTGTAAAATGAAAAACTTAACACAAATTTAATTTAATGGAGTTTAAGGGAGCAAAGAACCATTTACAAATCTGGCAACTCTCAGAACCAGAAGAGGTTCCGAGAGCTCTGCTTCGCAGTGCATGGTGAGCTGCCACATTGATTGACAGCATCTGGAAGTAAGGTACAGAAATAGCTTAATTGATTATGGCTCGGTCTGCCTTTTTTGGCCATGGTCTGATCAGTAGGTAGCCTGTCATTGACTGGATTTTGGCTGCTGTGCTTGCCTGGGTCTCAGGTAGTTGTGAGGAAAGATGACTCCTAAATTATGTTTCTGGTTTCTTTACATACTCAAATAGGTTGCATAGGAATTTAAGTTAGAAGCCTCTGACCAAATTTGGTTTAATACTACTCATCTTTTAGAGTTCAGCCTAAACACAGTTCCTACCTAGAAGCCCATCCATCCTCCCAACTTCAGAGACACTATTTGGTACCCTTCTCTTATGCTGTTTCAATTCCCCCTTCTTTGAGCAGAGGATTCGCGCCATGTATCATAATTGCTTGTCAGTTGTCCTCCTTACCAGGCTGAGAACCCTCTGAGGGTGCCGAGTTGGTCGCTTCCCTCGTTGGTTGCCTGGCATCTGGCTTAGGGTCTGAAACAGTGGATGCACTGCATGAATGAAGTAACCCATAGCTCTTTAGCATGATCTAGCCAACGAGTCACAGTGTCTTCTGTGAATCAAACTTCAGAAATATCAGTTGTTAAGCAGTTTATTTATTGGGTACTTCAAGCTGTCAAGTATTATGAAAAATCTTGGAGGGACATCTGAATCTAGGTTAGTGTCCTTGAAGAACCTCTATATTAGTTGAGAATATGAGATAACACAGAAAAGTGAGGAAAGCCATTGGAAATGTAATTAAGTATTTAAAGATCTGGTGCAGTTATGAGACTCAGTGATCCTTGACCTGGTTTCCATGACCTGACCATGTAAGGACACATGAAAAGGCTTGGAAAGAGGCCTGTGACCCCCTGAAATTAGGTACACAGTATCTAATAAGTGTGCATTCTGTTGGTAAGACAGTAGCCAGCTTTGATCAGGTGAGAGTACCTGATCCCCAAAATTGTCAGCAGCCTTCTTTGCCAAGTGCTATAGAAATTCATAATGAACTCAAGTTTTCAAGATGAAAAGAAAATCTGCAGTAGAAAAGATGAAATTTCTGGGGCAGAATTTGTAAAATAATAATGGTAATACTTGGAGCCATTTAATTGTATCATAATTAATGATTTGTATTCAATGAAGGAAGCCATGAAAAAACATAAAGAATAAACTGAAAGAAAATATTATGCATGTGTATAATTGCTAATAGATTTATACTCTTGATATACTCTTTGTTTCTACTAATTTGTAAACAAAAGATATGAAATAAAAATTTTAATGAATAAATGGTATACATGGGTAGTTTACAGAAGGGAAAACTTGAGTGTCTAATGTGTATTTGAAAGAGACTTTCACTCTCAGTATTTGGAGACAAGAATATTTAAATGATATATGCTACTCTGTAGCCAGCAGACTGGCCTTAAAGAAGGAAACATCAGTGACAGTATCACTGAAGATGCAAAAATCCAGGCTTTTAAGGGTTACTTAGTAGGGCAAAGAATTAGAAATAATGTATGTATCTACTGACAAGAGAATAGAAAACGAAATTTGTGGCTCATGTTTGTTATAGAATATTTGTAGTAATTAGGAGGAATTAAAACCTAGACCAGCAGGTTCCAATAGAGATATGATGTGGGTCACATGTGTAATTTAAAAAATTTTGGTAGCCCACATTAAAAAGCACAAAAATCCCCCAATTTTACTTTTTAAAAAAATAAACAGAATTAGATGTTTCTTTTAATTTTATATTTTGTTTAGTCTATATAATGTATTCTTTCAATATATCATCAGAATAAAAATTATTAGTGATATATTTTACATTTCTATTGAACTGAAATTGACTGAATTGTCTTCAGACTTGAATGTCTTACAATGCAACAAAAATCTTAAATCAAATGCTAACTTTTTGGAAATAATTGAAGCATGTTTAAGTTTCATAAAACATGAACCTGAAAAACAAGGATTCATGGACTGAAGGTATTTCAAAAGTACTTAATAGTGTTATAATAAATTTTAAAAGATAAGAATTTAGTTTCTCATTTTCATTGGCTACTTTTCAAATGCCCAGTAGCCACAGGTGGATAGTGACTATGGGACACTGTTGGACAGCTCAGATTTAGAGCTACAGTAGTTATGTAGATAGGTTTCAAAAGCATAATAGTGAAAAAAAAAGAGTTAGAGTAAATAAGTAGAGCAAATAAGAGTTATAGTAAAATAACAGTTAAATAAATATTACTTATATAAAATACCCAATACTTTATATACTTTCACAAAACACATATAGGTAATGAAATATATGGAACTATTTGAGAAGACCGTACCTATGTCTAAAGAGTGTGGTAGCAAAAGATTAGTAAGGGTGTCCAAGCGTTTATGGTATATATACCAGTGAAGTATCACTCAGCTATAAAGAAAGATAAATTGGAGTCATTTGTAGGAAAATGGATGTATCTAGGACCATACTGATAATAAAAATCAATCAGACAGAAGGTTAAATATACCATGGTTTCTCTTACTTAGGAAACCAAGGAATAGATACTTAAAAAGCAAAACAAAAGGCAGATGATAGGGAAGAGGAAGGTAGACTTTGTGGAAATGCAAAGGGGATTCAGAGATGGCGGGAGAGGAGGCAGAAAGGGGAGGTAAAAGGGTTACGATGCAATATGTGTATGTATCAATTCTGCATGATGAATGTATTCAATGTGTATCACGAATATGAACTAATAATGAAAGTGGGGAAGGGCACTAGAGTGTGGACAGGTATGCTGCAGGTCACTAATCTTACTCAATTTTGAGCAGTCAAGGCCAAAACAAAAAACATGAAAATCAGCTCTGTTGAAAACAGTGATGGGATTGGAATCTTAAAGCAGGATTTTGATTTCCTGATCACATTTTCAAATACCCTGCTCTGCAATTCCTTCTAAAACATCAAATGGAATCATGCTGGCTATCACCAAACACAGTTAATGTCATCCAAGAACATCACTGTGAGCAAACTCAGAGGACGTGTGCCTGAAGGTCTTTCACTTCTCTGATAGACAGAGTTTGTAAAGATCAAATCTGAGTACCTCTCGAAGTGAAAGAATCCAAAATGAGGCCTAATACAATTCATAACCCACGTGCCTACCAATGACCCTCAGTTGTGTTTTGTGGGACAGTAACGTGTCCACTGTTATAGGGTAAATTATGTTCTTCAGTAAACTCGTTTGAATTTCTAAGCCCTCCTACCTCTGAATGTTAATGTATTTGGTGTAAGGCCTAATCCTATAGATTAGGCCATCTTTAAAGGATATGGCTATCCTTTTAAGAGGAGGAAGTTAGGGCATACAAAGGGATAGGACAGGTGCACACAGAGAGGGTAGACTTCATGGCCAGGCGAGAAGCTTCAGGAAAAGCCGAACCTGTCATTCCTTTATCGTGGACTTTCAGACTCCCAAAAGTGAGAAAGTAACCTTGTCATATTTAAGCCACCCAGTGTGTGTTACTAACCCTGGGGTTCGTGGTGTCTTTCTTTCCTGTGTAGGAGACGAGGAATCATAATTGTACCTATATCACAGGGGTACTCAGAAAATCAAATAGTGAAGGAACCTAACTATTGTAATGAGTGTTAGGTATCTGATCGTGAGGATTGGGTGCCGTGTTCTGGCTGCTATAGTTTCACAGCTCACAAACAATGCGCTTGAGAACTAGGGGAGCCTGGCATATGAGTTCATATCATGTGTGGTCTTAAAAATAATAAGTAAAGAGATTGCTTTGTGGGCTGCTGTGTGGTTCCCCATTATTTCAATGGGGAGCACTCCATGAGCATAACTTTGAATTAATCACTGATGTTCCAAAATTAGACATGATTTGAGTTTTCTTTTCAACCTTAACACTGTTGGTGTGTCCACGCATAGTTAAACTGGCGTTTGGAATCCCTGAGAAGCTGAACTGAGCAGTTCTAGGCGGCAGAATAAGCACCCACCTCCATAGCAGTGTGTGGCCACCAGCCTCAGAGAGGGGCAGCATTATAACAATGTAGATGGCATGTTGTCGCATCTTTAGTTTGTTTTTCCTTCTAAAATGAATTTGGGCCAGAAATAACCTTCACGAACCAGAAAACAGTACTGCTCTCCACCAACTGCCATTTCTTGTGGAATATCACTGTAATATGCCTGCACTTTAAAATGCAGCCAATGCCTAGCACATGTGACTGTGTGAAGGCAGCCTCTTCATGTTTTTAAATGGGTTACCTTCATACATTAAGCTCCAGTGGGTAAAAAGCGGGTGCTTAATATTCAGTGGATATGCTGAGAATATCCCTGTTTGTATGCCCAATTTCCTAAAATCACATAACCTTTTGTTATCTTGTAATACATAAAAGGGTTGGTTGGAGCTGAGAAAACTGTTTACTATGTCAGATAAACAAGTCACAAGATTCCATTTAAGGTACCTTGGAGGAAATTCTTACCATTAGCTTGGGCTGAATTCTATGTATGTTTCTCAAGAATGTCTATGATTTTAAAAAATGCTACCAAGTCATACTACCTATGAACATTACTGGATTTCTTGGGCTATTTCCTCTTCCTCCTTTCCCTGCTCCATCTTCTGTTTCTGTATATCAATATGTTTCTCATTCACATGCCTTTTCTTACCAGACGGTAATTTTGTTTATCTTTTTTTTAATTTTTCCCTTTAAACTTGTGAACAAGTCCTGGTGTCCATGGGAGTGGTGAAGTAACCGAGTCCCCTAGAGGCAGTCGTATGTACATTAGACAGGCGCTGTGCCAACCTTTGCCATCAGATTGCAGAGCCCCCTCCAGCGCCAGTCTGTAAACACCCAGGGCAGGTCCGCCCAGGCAGGAGCTGTCAGCTGCAGATACTGCGTGAACAAACACATCTGGGCTGACTGCGCTTGCCGAATTGATTAGTGTTCTGTTAGAAACCCACCTGTTTACTGAATACCTTGCGTTTGCCTAAAGAATGAGAAAACTGGTCATATGCAAAATGCTATAGCTTTAAAAAAGCCAATGAGAAGTACTAAAAGTGACACAGGAAAAGCAGCTTTTTAAATAATTCCATTGTGGCAAATGCTTCTCTTTACATATACAACCCAATGCCTGCTCAGATTTATTCACATGCAAACTATTAGGTAGACATATAGGGCAGATTCGTAATACTTCTGAAAATTCAAGCCTACTATTAATGACAGAAGAAATGGGTTGTAGAAGGGCATAGGGTTGGCTGGCACCAGAATGTAGGACTGGCAGGAAAAATACACAGATTCTCCTGAGCTCCATCCCGGCAGAGCTGACTACTGCTAGTGATACCGAGCTAGGGAATTCACAGGCCATCTCAGCCCTGCCCTCCTCCAGAGGGTTCTTCCTCCACACTTCTCCATTTTGTTGTTTTAGAAACTTGGAAATTACCCACGTCCTCTTTCTTCTTCAGTCTGTATTCGAGTGCTTTCCTTTCACCCTCCTGTTTCCTTGATGAGTCGGGCTGTTCCCGTCCTGGAGGTACTTGTCTGTCCCGTGCAAGATGTGGACTACAGAGGAGGGAGAGATAATTCTTTCTCTTTTCTGCAATTTATATTTTAAATTCTGTTTGAAGAGAACACAATAGCCGGGTTGGTGGCGCATGCCTTTAATCCCAACTCTCAGGAGGCTGAGGCAGGAGGATCTTTGTGGGTTTGAGACCAGCCTGGGCTACAAAGTGAGTTCAAGGCCAGCCTGAACTGCATAGTGAGACGCTGTCTCAAAAAATAGGGCCAGGGATTTAGCTCAGTGGCATAAGCACCTGCCTGTGAGGTTGTGAGTTTGATCCCCAGTACCAACAACAACAACAACAACAACAACAACAAAGAAAACACAATATAAAGTTTCTCTCTTAAACATCTTAAAGTGTACCATCCAAAAGGTTTTTTTACTTTTTGCATTTATTCACATTACTGTGACATAGATCTCCAGAACTTTTCCATTCTGCCTAATTAAAACTTGTACACTCATTTTACAGCAAATTCCCATCTCCCTATTTTTTCTTTTCTTTCCTCCCTTCCTCACTTCTTTCTACTTCTTTTCTTGTAATGGCCAATGTAGACAACCAATGAAAGCAATGACTTTAGGTCAAAATGACATCAGTGTATCAGTTTCTGGCTACGCTGGCATTCTAAGTGATGAGTTTTAGTGAAGATTGCTATTTGGTAGCCTGAGCGTGACTTTGTGAGCTGTCAGTGCTCACAGCACCTCGCCTGGGGACTCGGCGCCCACCAGACTTCTCACACCACCTTCATTTCAATAACCTGAGAAGAGCATAAGGTAACCCAGGATGGGGGCTTCTGTTTTTGATCATTTATCATTTAGAAGAAAGTTTATGATAGTAGGAGAAGATACAGTGTCTAGTTCTGAGTCTCATTTTCATCATATCATCTGGCTTGGGGCAGCCAGACCCTGTGAGTTCTCAGTTTTTATCTGGTAGGTCAGCTTCTTGGGGCTTGCACTGTGATGCTGTTTTGTTCTTCATCTTTCTCCTACTCCGCTTTGTCTTCCTTTGTCATGGTCACTTACATGAGTGAGACACTTAACCCAGGAATACCGGCCATCAAAAGAGGAAGTGGGGTACTGTTCGCTTTGCATGGTGTAGAAGAGCTGAGACTGAAGCATTCATAAGTAAAGATGCATTCAATTCTGTTCCAAGGCTTCTAAATGCCATGCGAGTGCTTTTTTTTGCTTAGAAATGTGAGGGCATTGTCACCAAACTTACTTTGACACCAATGGGTAAAGGTTAATCAAGGAATAAAAATTTTAAGTCTAATTCATAAAAGTTAGCACATCTATCAAAATGTATTTGTTCTACTATAGTTAAAGATCTGTCCTATCTTTTACCTTATCCAGTAAACCCATGTATTTGTGATTTTAGGATTTACTTGGTTGTAAATTTCATCTGGATTACAAAGCAGCACAAGTAATCTGTTCAGGAGTGAATGTCTTAGCAAAAGTCAAAGGAAAAGAATCAATTTAGCTTGTTTTGACTTGTAACAGCTAAAAGAAAAATTGAAAGTATTGGATTTTGGATAAGTACTTTTGCTTCACAGTTTGAGGGTTGAGTGGCTGTTAAAATATCACTCACTACATTGGCCTGTGATTTGGATTATTCCATTTTATTATTTTGAGGCTATAAAATCAGCCAAGTAATTAAGTGGGCTGCACATTGTGTGTTTCATATGAAGGACCATTAGGCTCTTCAACATGTTCAATATGAATCAGTTGGCTCAGACTTTTTTGAATACGGCATGTCACCGGAGTAGGCAGAAGAAAAGTCACATTTCTAAGCAGTGCCTAGTTTGTTGATAAAGAAAGAACATTAGTCATAGAATTTGGGGGCTGAAAATAAATATTTATACATACACAATACATGCACATACACATGTATATACATGATGTCCAATAGTCAAAACTAGAGATGAAAGAGGTCCTTACTGAGGCTTAGTGCCATGGGGTTTGTTTTCTGAACAGTGTGATTCAGATTTCACTTTCTCTGCATATTAGCTGGTGGCTTTCACAGGACACTTAATCTTTTCAAGTCACAGTTTTCTCATCTATAAATCGGGGCTAAGACTTCCAGTCTCATCTTGTGTAAAGGGCACCAAACTGTGTGGGGAATGCAGTTGACACGGTTCCAGAAACAAAGTAAGAGTTGGAGAGGTAAAAGATACCATCACTTATTATCACCAAGATGATTGGTTTGCCATCATTATTAACAGAAATTTTAAAAAAATGATTATTATGGGTTTAATAACCCAAGGAAATTAAAGCAGGATGGTCATTTCTTTGCTGCTGTAACTGATGATACCATCTTTGCCGCTGGTGAGTTGTGTGTCGTCTCTGCCTACCGCGAAAGAGTCCCTGCTTCTGCTGTCACTGCCTGTGAGCACCCAAGGGTCGGGGCACAAGAGATCGAGGCAGATGCTCAATGCTTTCACAACTCAAAGGCTGATACTCTACCCAGTGTACATTTCCTCAGGATCCAGCAGTCGGTATCGTGCAAAGGCACATTCATGAGCATAGGTATTTCATATTCTTTCTTTTTGGCCTTGTGCTTTTAGTGTAGCTCTGGCATAGGATAGGTGCTTAATCAGGACTGCAACCAGGACATTAATCCCATGATCATTCTTGTAATATACTTTTATCCATCACAAAAAGGTGCAAAAGGAGATGGTATCTTTCCTCTTAAACAAATGACTTTTTAGAAGTCAAATTTTTATGGATTGAGTTGTTTTCTCTTATAAAGTATATATTGGAGCCCGGTGTGATGGCACACATCTGTGTAATTTCAGCAATCTGGGAGTCTGAGGCAGGACCATCAGAAGTGTGAGACCAGTCTGGACAATTTAGCAACTTAGTGAGGCCCTGTTTCAAAATTTAAAATAATTCAAAAAGTATTGGGAAAGTAGCTCAGGGTGAAGGCCCTGGGTTCAATCTCTCTCTCTCTCTCTCTCTCTCTCTCTCTCTCTCTCTCTCTCTCTCTCTCCCCTGTCTCTGTCTCTGTCTCTCTGTCTCTCTCCATCTTTCTCATACACACACACACACACACATACACACACACATATATGTTGCAGTTCAAACCCTTAGAACTGTGTTTGTGACTGTGTTTGGAGATAAGGTCTTAACAGAGGTAATCATGTGAAAATGAAATCATTAGGGTGCCTAATCCAGTATAATTTGAGTCCTTTGAAAGGGAAATTTGGACAGACACACACAGAAGGAAGACACTCTGAGAACACAGAAAGTACTGGAAATCTGTCAGCTACAGAGATAGGCCTGAAACAGATCCGTCCCTGCCATCCTTTTACTGTGGGCTCCTGTCCCCTAGAACTGTGAGACAATGTGTGCCTGTTGTTTAGGCCACCCAGTTTGTGGTGCTTTGTTATGGCAATCCTAGCAAAGAACACAGCCCTGTGATAAATATATAGATATAGATATAGATGTAGATATAGATATAGATATAGATATAGATTTAGATATAGATATAGATATAGATATAGATATATAGAGAGAGAACTGCTGAAAAAGAAAAAAGGAAAATACTTGAGGTTACATTTTCTATTCAAAATGTTAGTTCAGTGTAGGTTTACTTGTAGCATGCTTTTTCAGTGCTCAAAAACTAAGGAGAACGGGGAGCTGCTTCTGATAAATTTCTAATGCCTTCTTCTCCTGGGGGACTGATTGAGTACAAAGAGTTCAGAGTAGCCCTGGAAGAAATATCTGTCAGCCATCTGCAAGAGGCGTGCTTGTATACACTTCGGGTAAATCTCAGTTCGCCGGCAAACGTGAGCTTGTGGTGAGAGTATTCTGTGGGAAGGAGGCCATGATGGCACAAACAGGCAGTATTATCTTTTCCATATATGGCTCTAAAATGTCAACTTTCTCAGAAATAGGAATAAGAATCAGGAAAGATAAAAATGTGATTTTCTAGAAAAATGATTTGAATATATTTTTAGGTTGAGAATGAATAAATCTTTTTCCGAAGGGCCTTCTTTTGACTTTTATCCCAAAACAAAGGTATTGTGGAAGGTCAGAAAAGACCATTTCTGGTACTGATAAATAAAATCACTATCTGTTTGGGGAAATAATGACAAAAAAAAAAAAAAAAAAAGAAAGAAAAGAAAAGAAAAAGAAAAGCAACTTTCTTCTGCGAGTTTCCTGAGCGGTTCTCAGTTGATAGCTTCTCCCCATGACAGCTTCTTCTTCCTCCTTACCCTGGCTCTCACTGGTTGACAGAGCATGGTGTTAATGGACAACTGAGATTGCAGAGTACACACAGGCCACCAGCTGAGAGAAGTTTGAATCCAGTGCTCCAGGACTTCTCCATTGGCCTCAGGGTAAACAGGATGGTGGTTAATTAACTTAAGGCTCTGTTTAAGAGACTTGATTCCATCACCATGGCAGTAATTACTATTGAGGGCTGTGCTATACATTTTCCTGAAGTGTAAATTATTAGTATCTGAAAGAAGTCCTTGGCCTAGAGGAAATCATAACAAAACAAAAGGAGAATCAAAATACTTTACAGTTGGTTTCTTTCTCCTCAGAGCTCATCTTCCAGGTCATGTTGGGAGCATACCCTGTGCCTTGGGTCTTCAGACCCCAGACAGGTCGAGTTTATAATCTTCTCTCACAGAACTATGTAGGGGTCAGAATGTGGATGTGGAGCATAAGAAATACTGCATATTTTATGACTTAATTTTAGATGCATCAGTAGTTGCTCTATTTAGAGAAGCCCTTCAGAGATACATTTAGAATGCCTACATTAATACCTGCAGTTCATCTCCTTTGTAAATTTCCCTTTTTAGCTGTTAGGAAAGCATGGGCTTGATACTGTGAGTTCCTAATATAGTTTGAGGCTGTAGGGTGGTTTGTTCCCCACCCAGAGTTGCATTCAAGTGTAACTCAGCTGCTCAGTGTTTATTAAAAGAAATTCAGTCTTTCCTTGAAAATCAAAGAAATAAGAGCCAGTTAAATCCTCTTCATGTTCTCTCTCCCCTCTCCAATGTGAGGGGTGCCCTAAAGCTGTGCAGCACCACCTCCACGCCCATTTCCCCTTGGTCTGTCTTTCTAGTTCTACCTTACCTTAATCTTTGCTTTCTTTCCCACAGTCCCTGACTCAGCCTCCTTGGTTTCCCTGTGTGAACCTTCTGAACCAATTCCCCAGATTTTGAAGCACAACAGAGCCAGGAGCCAGGCTTGGGGGAAGGGGATGGAGAAAGGGTAGGTGTGAGGAGAGAGGGGAGATTCACATGCAAATGCACTGTGGCTGTTTCAACTCTGCCCATAGAACTAACGCTGAGAAAAATGAAGGTCAGGAAAGAAAGAAACTCGCCTTTATTAGAGGCCTTCAATTTTTAACGCTAACTTTGACAGACAAGTTTCCACATGTCATGCTGTGGTCTGCTGATGGTTACAGATTTCAGTTGGTGGTCGTTTTATTACTGGTGGCATTTCTGCTCACCATTCTATTTTTGAACTGTGTGTTTCATTTTCCGTAAATATTTACTGAATGAATTAAAGAATGGCAAAACAGTGACTGTTTAGCGCAAACGTGTTAGCTCCTATAATCTGCTTCACTCATGAGGATGCTTGACCCTGAAAAGTTAAATAGTTTGCAAAGTTAAGATTTCTCTGCAGTGGCAGAACTGCTTTTGACTCAATACATTTGGTTGCAAGATCTCCCATTACACTGCACTGCCTGAAACACTGTTCGGTACTTCTACTATCTCATTGTAGAAGTGAGCTCACCATGCCCACACTTGTTAAGACCTGTTTTGCTTTTTTGCTTGTTTGTTTGTCACTAAAAATATTCCTATTTTAATAACAGTAGGAAAATAAAACAAATTCAAAGCAAATCGTTTAGTGTGACTTGATAGATAGAAAATTAGCGATGAACCAGCTGCTGATTATTAATGCCCTATTTAGCTTCGGTTTGGATTACCTACATTCTCCACAGATCCCTCCCATTGCCAGATTTATGAAAGATGGAGCATTAGACAGCATCTCAACCACCACTGGCTTTTTAAAAAGTTTGTTTCTATTGTTTTCTAGTGAAAGTCTTGGGCCACACGTGACCTTGCTAAATCTCAGAATGTGGGCAGTAAAGCTGAGCCGCTCAGCTGAAGAGAGAGGGTCCTCAGTGCTTTGCTGGCTTGGCCTGTCTCCCCTCCGCCTGTTGGATTTCTCGGGAGAGAGCTTAACATCCATTGACTTAGGTGTACATTCTTAATTTTATAGTTAAGAAAACCAGATCCAGAGAAACTAAGTATTGTCAGCAAGGTCACAGAGTTATTAATGACCCAGGAGGTTGAGAAATCAGGTTAGAACATTTTATACTGCCTCAATAAAGAGCTATTGAATAACCAGAATTGCAACTGCCAGCTTTGTTCGGTGTTTATTAGGTGTTGGGCCTTGCACTAAGAGCCTCACTTCTGTGAATCTCTGCGGCTCAGTGGGAGGGTTGCTGTTATTATCTCCACCCTGTGGAATAGGATACTGAAACACAAGGTGCTTCATGAAACCTAAAGTCACATGGCCAGGAAGCCATGCAAAGTCATGCTCTTAATCCCTGTTTCTATTTTGCTACTCTCTTGGCATCCTGTTTAAAGCCATGGATTTCCCCACTTGCTTACGTAACTCACATAGCTGTTTCACTGTATTCTTCTCAGTCCAGTTCCGTGCCATGTACTGCAGATTGGTGGTTCCCAGGATTGTTTCCTCACTGACACCCATGTTGAGTATGTCCACACTGGGATGCTGCTGAGGGTCATTCAAAGTTGTCCATGGTTGTGTGAGTCCTAGTACATCACCTGGAGCTGGACGCCTCCTCTCTGTGCAGATGGCTTAAGGTATGCCTCACGTCTTAACTGTACCACCCAGTCATTGTGTGAAACCATGGTTAACAGCTTCTAGGGTATCAGATCACATATAATGGCAATCACATGTAATGGACTTCTGGGTAGTTGGAGAGCATATCCCTTTGGCATTAGTTTGTTTGAGGAAGCAGAAGTTAGCTTGCATTGTCCTACTGTAAATCAAATAGGCTGTATCCTGAGTTCTTTTCTCCCCTCGCAGCTGATCTGGAGAACATATTTGCCCTTTTGAGATCTCCAGAGAACTGAGTGTTGGATTAGAAATGATTTATCCTGGCAGTGATTTTCGGCTCACTTGTCTCCACTGCCTTGCGTGGTATTTGACTCACAGGTGATATCTAGTAAATCTGGGATTTGTCTGCTATTCTTCCCTTCCTGATAATACTGCCAATTACTTTTCTGCATGTAAGTGACCTATGTGGGTAAGCATAGCAGATTGGATTTTCCAAAGGTGTGACAACATCTTAGCACGTCCTATTCTATATGCACTTTGTACAGTGTGATATGTATACTCCTTCATCAAAGGTAAAGTGTGTTTTCCCTCCACATGGATCTGGGTGGACCTTTGAGATGCCTTGGTCATCAGAATGTAAGAGAAGTAGTGCAGTGTGAGATTTAAGAATGGATCTTAAAAGAACTCTGGCTCTTCTTAGTTTTCTTTCTCTCATATCACATCTTGGGAACTCCAAATGCAACATACGAGAAGTTTGCACTCTGAAGCTGCTGCGCCGGGAAGAATCCTGGGTTGCCTTTCAGAGGAGGGAAGGGCAACACCTAACTATTCAAGTCTTCCCAGCTCGTCTTGCAGACGCATGCTTAAAAAAGCCTGCAGGATGACCCCAGTCTTAGCCATGGAGTGACTACAATCTCAGGAAAAGTCCAGAGCCTGAATCCCCTGGCTAATATACTCCAAAATTCCTGACCCACAGAATCTGTGTGTGTGTTCCCTGAATATGGTGGTAGGAAGGAGAAAGATGACTTTTGAATAAGGACCAGATGGAAAAGAAAGGAAACCATTGGTTGGTTTAGGGAGGTAGGGTTAAGGGCTTATTTTTATTTTGTCTTTATGATCATTTTAATGTTGTATCTTTATGATATAAATAAGAAGAAAAAATTACTGAGTTTTAGAATAGTTTGTTGCACAGCATTAGATAATTGTAACTACAAGTACTACAGTGTGTATATCTAATTTTTCATATAAAATTTGATTATTGTTCTGTTTTGGCTCTGTGATCTTTATTTTACACTATGGTAGCTGCTGCTCAATGAATATGAATTTTCTTTTTCCATTTCTTTCTTCTGCATTATTGGAACATTCTAATGTAGATTCTTTATCAGCAGCAAGCACCTTTTTCAGTTTAAATATGTATTCCTTTCATTTGTCACCAAAATTTCTCCCTCAAGAATAGTTAGAGCAGCATTCCAGGTGTTTAATATTTTGCACCTTAATCAAAGCACAATGCAGGAAAACAACTATTGAACTATAGAGTGTTTCGTGGATGTTGAAACAGTATTGAAATGTAAGGGAAATGCACTAGCAACTGTCTACAGTCATCTCTGAAAATATTGTTTAAGGTTACTTCTCTTATTTTGACAAATTCCTAGAGAATGTTTATATTTGAGGAAGGTATTATCAGACTCTTAGAAAAATATGTAATATTATTCATAATATAGTAGGCTTGGCAGATTCTGTACGAATTATAACAGTGGTTGACATTTGTAAATAGTCACATTTTATTTCTACTATGTTCTGTTGAATCAGGAAAGAGATATTTGATTCAGATCAATAACTATGGCACGTAAAATAATAAACCCTTTCAAAAACACAAGAGTATAAATTATGTGTGCTTGTGGCAGCAGTTGGTAAAGTAAACATAAAACTTTAAAATAGTATAGCTTGAAAATCTAATAATATATCAAATATTAGAAACACAGCAAAGTGTCATAACTCTGAAATTTAATAAGATTGCAAGGTATTTGGATGTGTTTTCCTTCACAATATAGGAGTAACCCTGAGGACAAAGTTTAAGCCTTACTTGATCTTAAATGAACTAAATGAGTTAGTTGACCATCAAGGTTATATATCATCTGTAATGAGACTTCTTACTGCCTCTTTGATGAATAAAAAAAATATATATTGTGTATGTGTTTTTGTGTGTGTGTTTAACCATTCATAAAGGTTTAAATTGTATTTTATAAATAATAAGAACACGTGATAAAAAAATAATTGGATTAGTCAAATGGAACTTCAGGGTAATCAGATCAATTGAAGAGTGAGGCTGAAAATTCATTCCTCAGGTCTTGTTGGTGGTGTTTTAACAGTGGGCCATGGCACGGTGACATCGGCAGTTTTTCCCATTCTATAATTTAGCATTTCTCCTCCTTTGTTTTTCTCTCTCATGATGAAAACCAAACCCTTTACACTAGAGGTAATTTTTTCTGGAGCTGGACCAAGAAGTAGAAAAGGTGGTGAAGAGCGCACAGATATTTCTGAGTGATGGTGACAGTATTAAATAGATTAAAGCTTTAAATTGCTGGCACTTGTATTGTGGAAAATAAAATCAGCACTGAATTCGAGTCCTGACTGGCCTTTACCTTGGGTAAGAGTAAACGGCATGGGTCCGGGAGTCCCGTGTCTTCTGCTTAGACTCCTCCCAATCTTTGTGTCTTCTCTGAACGTAGTTGTAGGAAGGATAAAGATCCTTTCCTACAAGGACTGGATGGGAAAGAAATGAAAATGTTGGTTGGTTTAGGGAGGTAGGATTATGGGCTCATTTTTATTTTGTCTTTATGATCATTTTAATGTTGTTTTAAGTATCTTATAATATAAATAAGAAGAAAAACCAAAAAAGGGTTTATTGCTCATCAAATACTGCTGGCCTCTAGGGTATTTATAGTCTTCGGAGATGAAACTCCCATTATGCAGACAGCCGTGCTCAATCATTCAAGCAATATTCACCCAGCAAAGCGGTGTGGGAGACACAGAATCCCAAAGGAGACACTGCTCTCACAGAGTTGCAAGGGCCATAAGAGATAAAATAGCATGCTCTGTGTATTAACCATGTGAATAGTTTCATTTTAACAAGAGGAACTGGGGACAAAGTACAATCTCACTTAGACCAGGAAAAATGATAACAGCTGGTAACCATGGAGATAAGGAGTCATTGATGGAATTAGCCAAATAATTTCAGTTCTTTTTCCTTTTAGGCATATGATAGAATCACAGGATTTAGGGTTTGGTAGAACCACATGCCTGGGTATTGCAATGAGTTGTCTCACTTAGGATTTCTAAGACAAGAGCCTGCTAAGTTTTCTTTCCCTCACTGTTAAGACCTGGGTCTTCATCTTGTTTGAGCTGATAGTTGAACCTTCAGCTTGGATGCCTGAATAAACTAGGAGGGCAGAGCTGACCCAAGGGTCAACTATGGACCAGTCAAGAAGTAAACACTTTTTGGTACAAACTTCTGAAATTTAGGGGTTGCCTGTAATTCTATCAACGCACAGGTAAATCTAATGTTGTAAAGTAGAAAGATATTTAGAGCAAAAAACAGTATTAACTGAGGTACATGAGGAAATATTAGCAAAATAATTTTGATTGAAGCCTGAGAAAATTAGTGAGAATGGTGAAAGACATGGTTAGAGAGAGATCTAGGAACTACTAAGGTAAGCCTAGAACTTTAGACTAAGAATTAGGGAAGACAATCCTTTAAGGCATAGCAGGGTCTTGCCCTTAATTAACTTTACCATTCCATGCTTCATTCCCAAGTGGAAAGTTTACAAAACTTGTATTTAAAAGAGGGTTTTCTCTATAAAATTTTGGCCAATTAAAAAAAAATTTAAAGTCAAACAATGAAGTAATAAAAACATAGTAAAAATACATTGACAATGAAATATCCAAAACGGTGAATTTTCTCCACAAAACAGCCATCCTGTGAAATCAGTGGTACTGTCTGACTCAGCTTCCTCTCCCCCAGGCCTAGGTGGGTATACTTTCGGGGCCTAGTGCAGGACTTGAGAGCTCAGTGCTAAGCAAACTTGTATTCACCGAGAACTTCCCTGCCGCGAGCAACTAGCTTGATCTTCTGAGTCAGGTTTCTGTGTTCGTTGCTCAGTGTTATCTTTTTCTCCAGAGCATGATGAAAATGTGTTAAGCTTTAGAAAATGTTTGAAGAGGCACTGGGAAAAAAAGCCATCCTGCATGAATGAGATGGCAATAACAATAAAATTAGAATTGAATCAGAGATTGGTGGAGGAAATTTAGTTTGATTTGCATCAAACAGGCTCAATTCTGTGAGTGGCTGGTAAAGTTAAATCTAATTTCTGAAGTTCTTGAACATTCTCATTTCTAACCAGGGCTTTAATATCATTTTAATGCAGTTTTTTACATATGAATTAATATAATAAATGTCAATGTTGAATAGAATAAGGTCACATTTTACTACTTTGACCAGAAGTGTAATCTTCCAAGATTCAATTTTATTACTATTATAACAGTCATACTGGATAAGGTCACCAATATTTCTTTCCAAATGATATAATATATGACGACAGCCTTTATACCAACTTTAGTTTTTATAATTTGGATTTATATCCTGAAACATGTTGACAAAGATATACCACAGACATTTCTTGGTCAAATGGCAGCCTGGGGAAGATGTTTCCCTCTAATTTATGAGAAATTTGAAAATGGATAAATGGAGCCATTGAAATGTAGCATTTTCTTGATCATATCATCCCCTTGTGGACAGATAATTTAATTCTTGTGACGTTTTAGTCTTGTACTTGGAAGGGAAAGGTGATGCTTAAAGGCTTTTCAATCAGTAAAAGCATGAATTGCTTTTTGCTCACTGGCTGAGTGTGAGGTAGCTGGCTGATGAACTACACAATTCGAGTGACATGTTCCTTGAGTCAGAGGAGTTCAGGGTTGGAGGTGGTAAAGGGCAACTAGCAAAACTTTCTACCTTGACCCTCTACTACAACAGCCGCACCCGGTGATCAGTTTCTGCTGGCACTTTTCCCGTGGGGCCAGCGACAGTACCGACCTATGACACTGGTAGGCAGGTTAGAGCAGGGATGTCAGATACAGGCTTCGGACCATGTTTGGCTCATTATAAGTGCTCAGTAAATATAAGCTGCAACTGTTATTGATATTATAAATATTCAATAGGGAGCCACCTCACAAGACAGTGTAATTTCATCTTCCCAGAACTCTCTCTTTTAAAAGTCTTTCCTTTACTTTTGTAGGTAAATGGGTGCAACTTAAGAACATACTCATTAGTGAAATAAATAAGACACACATGTTTAAACATCACATTGTTTCATTAGTGTGAGAAACTGAAAGAAAAAACATATATATGTATATGTATGTAAAAATAGTTAAGATAGTTAAAAAGTCTTTTATATTAAATCCAAAGTTATCTATGTATTTTTTTCAAAAGAAAAACAATAATGTTTTATTAACTACTACACTGTTATAACACACTTTAAATGTACAAGAAGGTAGCCTTTAAATGTGAGGTGGTCTTAAAGATAACCAATGAACAGAATTCCAAATTGTTGAAACAGGTGAACTGCTGCAGGTATAGGTATACGTTTAAGAAAATTGTATGGCTTTTATGAGACCAGCAATGTAACTTTGTTTTGTACACTTTTAACTGAAAATATAAACAATAATTAAGCACTTAAATATCAACCATTTTCCTTTTTTTGCTTCTTTCCTTATGTGTATCCAATACCTATGTTTTCTATTATGCTGTATTTTCTTTTATCATTTAAGTATTGTTTATATTTTCAATTAAAAATGTATCTATGTATTTTTTACTAATTGACTAGTTTTGACTTGGCCTGCAGACAAATATGTAGAGTGTGGATCTTTTTGCTTTCCCTTGGTGTTATTAGGCTTGTTTCTCTATCTGTTGTGTTTGGTGAAAATAAGTGAGCTCTAAAGTGGGCTACCTGATAGGACAGAAGTAAACTGTATCTGGCTGTGTAATTTAAAATTAAGCAAAATTAAAATTCAGTGGTGAATTTGCTTTATCTACGTGTCAAATGCAGCTAGCAGCTGTAGCATTAGGGAGTACAAATAGCGTCTGTATTATGGCAGAAAGTTACATTTAGACAGCCGTGGCCTAAAGAGGGACTCTGTTCACATACCAACGTGTAGGCAGTGCTGCGTACTTCACATCACACTGTGGAAGACGCACAGTGTCTGGGCGTCCCACTCTGTGATCCTGAAATTGATCAGTAGCTTTAGCTAATGACAGCCTGGTCCTCCATAGCAAAGTTCTCCATCAAACTAAAAGCAGGAGTTTTTAAGCTTGTTTGTCAGCAGGCCCTCTCCAGCAGTTTCAGAAATCTGTATACCTTGTCTCCCACAAAATTTTTTAAGTGAGGAAAATTAAATATATGAAAACACAAAGGAAATTGACCAGATATCAAATTATAGTCATCCTACTATTAAAAAACCAAATTTTTGATATAGAAAAGTATGCATTTCTTTATTAAACATTAAATAAGAGCTAGTAGGAAATAGAAAGACTACAATAATTTTGTTATAGTGATAAGTAAATGTGGAATACGTATTTCAAGATATTTGCAACAACTATGAAGTTATTTAATATATTTTTTTAAAAATCTGTGATTTACACTTTGAGAGACTTATAGTTACTGTTGTTATTAGTTCTGTGGTTTATTGCCTACATTTGTGATTTAAGAAGACACAAAATTTCAGTTAGGAATTAGTAAAAATAAATACCTGTTTTTCCCATTCCTGCTCATTTATTTTCTTTATTCTTTTCAGCATCTTCCACTAAGAGTCTGTGGGACCCCTAGGTTGAAAACTCCTAATGTGAACCCTAAGTTATTCGTTAATAATTTGCTTGAATCTATTATTTCATTATGGATTGAAAATCGTGGGCATTTTGTTGTTGTTATGTTTTCTTTTTGTTCTTATAACTCTGCTATCTCTTTCTGTTGTAGAGCTAGAATTCTTTCAATAACTTCTCATCACCTAGTGCTGTTTAGTTACCCCAAAATACAGTTCAAATATGAGAAATAATACTGATTTTGCAGGTGAGATAACTGATAGTCAAAGAGTTCATTTTCCCAAAGTTAAATATCTAAAAAAAAAAAATGATAGAAATAGAATTTGAGTCCAGATCTGGGACACTCCACAGCCGACCTGCTGGCAGATCCTGCTGCTTACTAGTTGGTTAGCCTGCGTATTCCACTTTCTTAGGATAGCAGCCTTTCCAGTATTGTTACTGGAAGGTTGGTCATTCTTTCCTCATTTATGTTTTTTGATCTTCCTTAGATATATTGATTCCCCTCATGAACATTACCCTGGTGGCTACTTAGATTGAAAAGACTCCCTGAGTGGTCCTACCAACAAGATCCAAGTAAGGAATTCCTCCCCTCAATGTCAGGCATGCATTCACAGTCTGAGGTAAAATGTGCTTTGTGGAAACATTTCTCTGTTGACACATCTTGAGCTTATTCTCAACAAAAATTCTCAAGCTGTTTTCACACATGCTGCTGCACAGCATTCATTTATTAATCAAACTAGTTCCTTTCAACAGGAATTCATTCAAATAGTAATTTACTTTTGTGAACATTTATTCCAACCATCCAACCACCTGCCCATTCACTTACCCATTCAGTGTTCAGCAAGTGGTCTGTGTCTGAGATGTCGTATCTAGGTACTAGGAGATGGTTAAGAATCAGAGAATCCTGATTCCTACTCTCATTTCAGTTTGCATTTAAATAAGAAATAAAGAAGCATAAATGAGTACTACAATTCTGGAACCCATTACAGGCAATGAAGTATACGAACGCAGGAGGAATAGTGGAAAGGCCATTACTTTAGATTTCGTTGTTCAGTCTGCTAAGTCGACAAGGCTCTTCTGAAGTAAGGCCTCACCTGGGCTCCTTGTACAGGGCTTTGGATTCAGGCATGAATGAAAGGTAGCCTCTGTTTTTAAAGAGCTTTTGGACTAGGGCTACGTGATACACTATAGAAAGGACCTAAAGGAGAACACTGTGAGGGGAAAGACACTATTGTATCTGTATCCCACATTGTCCCCACACACAAGGCAAGACTTTTGCTTGTTATTTATCATCCATTTGGAATACAGGACACGGATGAAACTGGTTTCCTATATTACATAATTGCCTCCAGTTATACAATGTACAAGAGAATACTTAATGAGGAAATCTTTGTGCTTAGCAGCCAGATTTGACAGTACATTCAGAGGTCAGGAAGTTTGGTGATATTCAATGCCAAAATAAACTCTATAGGGTACAAAATGTAGAATGTTGACTTTTTATTTTTCAGGTAGTGTATTAGGAGAATTGAGGAGCACGTGACAGTAGGTGTCACCGTCCTGAGGAGAGTATTGTATGAATACATCTGCTCGAGTTCTTTATAGTCCTGACTTCTCTTCAGCCCACTCCTCTGTTGTTACTGAGACGTGCATCACACGTGACACCAGTTCTTGGCACAAGCTTGTAACTTCTGGTAGCTTAGATATTTATTTTATTTTTCTACCTAATATTTTTAACAGATTTTAGGTAGAGGCAACCCTTTACCTTGTGCGACTGGGAGCTAAAAGACATGATCAAAATACTGTAAACATTTAATTTAAAAAAATTCATTGCAGTAAAAGACACATTGCCATTAACCGCCCCACACATGCTCCCCCTCACTTGGAAGGCACTTATTCCTGCACGCATGACACTTTCTGAAGTCCTGTTTCAGGAGTATCTTCATTGCACTGTCATGGGCCTTCATGTCCTGAAGTGATGCAAAATGTTTATCTTTCATTGTTATTTTGACTTTGGGGAAGGGTCAGTAGTTGCGTGAGGACAGACGTGGTGAACGAGGTGGACAAGGGCAGAGAGTGGATGTATAATTTAAAAAAATATGTATACGTATTACAATAAAAGACACAGTGCTGTTCATCCCCCTTGAAATACTTAGAATACCTCCCCTCACTTTGAAAAACACTTATGCCATTATTCTTAGCAATGTGTGTTTTACTATACTATCCTTTAAAAATTTAATCATTGACTGTATTCTTTAATCACCCCCTGTATAGAAATGACCATAGAAGCTGAAATAATGCAGCATTAATGTAATAATGAATGAGGACAAACATGACTGTTTCATGACTTTTGAAATTTTTGTGAAAACATTAAAAAGCTCTGTTTCTTTTTGTTCTGTTTTGTTTCTTAACCAAAGAGTAAACAGAAGAGTATTTTATTTTTTGTGGTAATACATTTTATTTTTAAAAGTGATTGATGGATTTTAGACAAAAAATTGGGGATTTTACTGCCAAAATGAAAAATATGTAAAGTGTAGAGGTGACAGAGTGGTAAAAATGTGGGATAGTGCTTATTCATTCCATTAATTGATTATTTGACTTTTTGTAAAGCAAATTGCTTTATTACTTTAAATATTTTCAAAAAATGATTTTTTCCTTTTCATATTATAGCCAAAAGAAGCAGAGAACTTCATTGTCTTGTATTTGGTTCCTGGTTTACCAGGTATAAATGAGCTTTACAAAAGTGCAAATTAAAAACTGTCACTTCTGTTTACCTCCACCAAAACTTGATTTTCTCCTAGCTCTTAACGTAAAGTTGCTTTTCTTGCAGCTGCAATATTTTGAATAACAAGGAGTTTGAGTTGATTTTTGAATCTATCTAGGGGTGATGGAAAATGTAAATCCGTGTAACCTTTTACACTCCACCGGTGTCATATTATTTCATTTTCCCCAAAGTTCTTTAATTCTAACTGAGCACCAGCAGTATTCTTCAGTAATCTCTTTCTTTACCATACTTGGAATATGATTTATCAAACTGAACTATCTTTAGCTGTAATTACTGTTAATGTCTGTTTTATTTTATCATGGTGGTTCACATGGCTCTCATGTCCAGTTTGTATTTTTGGAATTACTTTACTTAGAATTAAGATAGACTAACATTAAATGTGTGTATTTTTTGAAGAAAAAAAAAAAACTATCACTTATAAAAGAGCATGAAAAATTAGTAAAACTAATGCTTACACAGTACTTTGCAATATAAAACATCAGAAACCTTGCGAGTTGAAGTGTTTTTTCTTGAAAACACTTATCAAGAGTAGTTTGAACAGTGTTTTCTTCACCCTCTCATCTTCCAGTTAATGGTACGGATCGAGCTCTTCCTTCGCCCCGGCTAACTCTCCTATTGTCGTGCTTCTGTTAAGTTGGGGTCTTCTCCCAACACTTTATTCTTTGTGCTTTCAACACTGAGAAACAGGAAGTTTTTACAACTGATTTTTTTTATGTGCACTCCCTCTGGTACGTGTTGCCCCTTTTCATCATAACTACTTGGTTTATTTCTTCCAACTCATTTGGCAACTTTGGCCTCACTAAGTTTCTCTTCCCACCTGACCAGCAGTCCTGTAGTAAGCCATTTCTTCATTTATGTTCAATTTGAAGCTCATATCCACCACTGCCACTTTTGTTTCTTTGTTGTACTTTTACATTTTTTCTCGATTCCCTGTTTTCATTATCCTTTCCAGTGAAATGTCATTGGTAGATCGGTAACTGCGTATTTTACTGACTGTGTGACTGAGTGCCAGGTATCAGATACTCGGTGACCAATCCCTGATGGGCACTGATGGGCAATAAAGAAGTTTTTCTAACTATATTTTAAATATTCATACAGATAGTTTGCTGCTCATCACACACATCTGCTATCTATATAATTTGTGGGCTGAACAAGAACTAGGAGTGGAGTTTGGCTTTATGCACTGATTCAGAGTTATATGCAAATTTAAGCCATGCTGTTGGGGAACTAATGTGATTTAATTGAACTGTGGTAACTGAAATTTCTGCATATTGGAGCCGTTGCGAGTAAGGACTGCCTCTAGTTGCTAAAAGTTAGATAAAAGAGAGTTATACCTAGGAATGCAAATTTCCAGTTGCTCTGGGAACAAACAAGTTGCTAAGCAGCAGCTGCTGTCTTGGGCATGTGTGGCCTTCTTTGTCCTAGACCCCAGCACTTCTTGGTGGCCATTATTACCACACTGTTCGGTACTGTAACAATGAGTGGTTATAAGCTTGTGCAATTTAAAGCTTAAAGTTAATTAAAATGGAATGCAATTAAAATTCAATTATTTGGTCACGCTAGCCCCATTTCAGCTGTCAATAGCCACATGTGGACCCATCAATAACTCGGAGAATCTGAAACACTAACACTCCTAATTCAAGTTAATTTTTTTTCTTCCATGAACTAAATAGAATGAGATGAGAATTTGAGGAAGAGTATCTTTTCAGGGAGGATTCTTATTTTTCCCATCTGAAAGCATTAAGGCCATTGGAATTTCTCTACTCTGTGTACAGTATTTGAGACTGCAGACTTACGAAAGAACTCTTAGTCATCATTAATAATCTTTTAACACTTTAGCAAGAAGTGTAGTGATTTAAGGTGTTTCTACTTTCTTTTCAGTAGTAATAACAAAGGTGGTGGAAATTAGGGGGGTGTTGATGACAAGGTAATAGGACCAGTGTTGGATTCCTCATGTGAGAACACTGTTGGTCAGCAGGGGTGAGTTTTTAATAGCCCAGCATATTAAGAAAATGGGAGTAAATTTTAGGATCCTTCAAGAGGAATGACAGTATGAAATTGCCAGAAAATCTGTTTTACTTCCTGCTTTCTCTTTCTTTACATATGCTTACACATTTTATTTTACTTACATACAAAATGAAATTCAAATGTGTCAAAATATGCATGTTGACTTTTTTATAACTGTATTTTAAATATTCATACAGATAGAATTGGAGGACAAACAGAGATATTAGAAAGATCACTAATCCCTAGACTTTGCTGCCAGTGATGCTTAGGTTATATTGGGCAAGGTAAACACAGACAGGGGTCAAAGGATGAGATGGAGGTGTGTGGATGAGTGGAATGTAGAAATGTAGGTGTGAAGGCTTCAATATGCAGCGAGTAGAATCCTAGGGTCTAAATTACAGCAGTGATGGCAATGAGGCAGTATTTAAATCATGTGTTACCGTAATGCCCACAAAGAGGGTTACACTGAGTAGGGGAAGCCTTTAGTGGAATTCATTTTCACTGACTCTTTTAAGCAACCAGTTTTTTAACTTTAATTCTATGACATGAAATATGTTATTATTTGGGGGAAAACCTTCATACATCATAATGAAATAGGTATAGGTATTAATCCAATGTTTGGAAGAAGACACTAGGCCATGGGGATTTGAACAAGAAAGCACAGTTTAGAAGAATAAATTTTGCAATGAAAATAGTAAATTAGTGAATATATTTCTTTTTCTGTTATTGTTTTTTGTTGTTTTTGCTTTGTTGTTTGTTTTGTTTTTCAGTACTGAGGACTGAATCTAGGGCCATTCCGCTGAGACCCCTTCTTTTTCATTTTCTTTTTCTTTTTCTTATTCCTCTCTCTGTCTCTGTCTCTGTCTCTGTCTCTGTCTCTCTCTCTCTCTCTCTCCCTCCCTCCCTCCCCCATCCCCTCTTTAAATAGTGTCTTTCCAGGTCTAAATTGCCCAGGCTGAGTTCAGACTTGAGATATTCTTTCCTCAGATGTGCACCCCGTACCCAGTTTACACTTACTGTTTTAAAGACATCAAAGCCTCTCTGTCATTGACAGTTTACTAAGAAAAAAATTTAAACATATGGAAAGATCCCCCCGCAATGCGTTAGACATTTTCTAACAAAGGCTGAGCTAGATTTGCATAGAAATCACTAGCCTGAAAAAGTCTGCTTTCGTGACACTCTGGCAGTGTTGCTCAGTGCTTTTCTTTTTTCTTTTGATGAATCGCTTCTTTGTTTTTAGACACTGACTGATTAACTTATTCTATGCTGGCAGTTACCACAGTGACACTGACTGTCTTTTGCTTCCTGTTTTGGAAACATTTAGAAATCACTCCCGGTTGAGAGTTTTTTCTGGTAGAGTTTTATGCATTTTATTGTTGCAAATGATCTCGCCTATCCTGTGATTTTGAATGGGTCACACAAACCTATTTATGTGTCCAGCTGTCTTTTGTTGAAAGAGCCATATCTCAAATTGTCCACTGCTGAATCAGATGAAAATGACTTTGCTGTTAATGCCTTCAAAAATCTTTGGTTTGTCTTTTGTGGAAGGTTCATCTCCAGGAATCACAGCACACTGCTTAGACATGGAGTACACTTTTTCTTTTCTCTTCTTTAGTAGGTCTATTAGATTCTAAGTCAAAATGAACAAAAATCTGAGCCTGTTTTTAATCATTCTTTTGGGGGACAATTTTTCAAGTAAATGGTGCTTTTTTTCCTCTTTATTCAATGCTACAGATTGAGCCCAGGGCCTCATGCATGCTAAACACATGCTCTATCACTGAGCCACACCCAGCCTGTAATTGTTTTCAGGAGAGGTTGCTAACTGGTTAGTCTTGGTTGGAATTGGGTACTACTTAAGAATTGTCTTTGAAAACTCTACACAGTAGGGAAAATAAAGAATATGTGCACACACACTGGTGTGCATGCGAGCACAAACGCATCATTTAACAAAGACGTTTAGGAAATTCATAGGAGTCCTGGAGTTCCTCTATATACCTAAATTAGGAAAGTCAGTTTTAGTTATTTCCAGAGAAATTTGTAAATTCGAAAAGGAAAGGTCTGCTAATGGTAAGCTCCATGAAACTATCCCCTCCTTATCTCTTAAATTATGTGTTTCTCCATCTGCTTTTTCAAGCCAAAGCCCCGGGTTCTGTTTTGATCCTCCTCTCTTTTTGGCCCCATTAGTAAGTCTTACTCCTCTTCTCTCAAGAGTACTCCTGAAATTCTCTGCAGTTGCACCATAGTTTAGCCCTGCTTTGCATCTCTCACCTAGTCTTTGGTAGAGTCCTCAATAGCCTACAGCTTTTATCTTGCTTTGCCTGAATCTTTCTACACATATTTAGAGGGATGTTTCTGAAATAGAACTCAGACTCAGTCGTAAGTTTCCATTGCCACTATATGAAGTGCTTTGGTAGCTTCCACATGCATGTAGAATAAACCCAAACAACTGACCAAGGCTATAGAGGGACTCTGCTTTTTCCTGGTGTTCCCTCTATGTGGACTAAACTTATCCCTGGCTTAGCAGTTTCACTTGGAATACTCTTCCCCTTGTATTACTGCATCTGGGCTTTTTCATGTCAACCCTTGTCTCTTTCACAAGAGTTACTATATTTTGATGTGTTACTTGCCTTTTTCCTATCCGTCTGCTGGAATGTGAACCTTTAGAAGTGAAGGGATTCATATACCTGGTTGTACTATGTCCTCAGTGTCTTACTGGGTAGCAGGCTCTTAATTGATATCTGTTAAATGAATGTATGAAAAACATAAAAAGTTTTCAAAAATGTTTACCTTTATAGACCTTTGTCAATAATTAATTCAAAAGTTCATTCACTGAATGCTTGTCGAATACCTCTTCACTATGAAATATTCTCACATTATTGATTTTACCTTGCTAGCTCATGGAGGACTAAATTTTCTGATGGAAGGTGAGCATTGATTCAGATTCTGCGAGGAAGCTGAATTAGCATAATTAAGGCTCTCTTTTTTTTAAATAAAGGATTTTTCTATCAACATTAATATTTTTCATAGATGAAATTTCACCATTGTTCTTAAAAAGTATAGAACAATGATACATTTGCATCCTTGTAAGTTTCTTGAGTTAATGGTTCACCAGTTTTCTATTTGGAAGATATGAACTTCACCTTTTGGTGTGTAAAAGACAGATCTGTTTGTGTTGTTTTCCTGTGATTTAAGCTTGGTCTGTTTTAGATTAAGAAGTTAGAACTCAGCTCTTTTTGATGTTCTTCCGTAGAATTAAATGCATTGTCTTAGTTACTTTTCTCATTGCTGAGACAAAATTCCTGATACCAAAAGTTAAAGGAGGGAAGGTTTATTTCTGCTCACAGTTTATGGAAGTTTCAGTCCATAGCTGGTTGCCTCCAAGACAGAGCAGCATAGCATAGGTGCATCACAGAAGAGAAGCGGTTCCTGGCATGTCAGGCAGAAGTCATCAAAGTGGCAAGTAGCAGCAAGCAGCAACAGCAGAAGCAGCGGCAAACCTGCCTTCCCTCTTTCCCTTTGTATTCCATCCATGCTGTAGGCCTACTAATTGGTACCACCTACACCCAGGGTGGCGATTCCATTATCCACCCCCTTAATCCCAGTATCACATATTTCATCCACACTCACCCACCCTGATCCAGCCACCTTTGAAGCTCCCCACCTATAACCACAAGAGGTTTTGGGGGGACATCTAGTTACAAGCCATAATATGCATGTTTCTTATTTATATTTGGATCATGTCAAAACTGAATTGGTTTACTGATTTCTTGAGAAACCACAATTTCTGGAAATTTTGAAGAAATTAGTTATAAGAAAGAATTGTTTCCAAGATTAAGCAATGAATAAAGCTGTATATCACTTATTCTTTCACCAAGTAGTTACTGATGGCATATCCTCTACTAACCTATATGTATGACACCAAGTATGCTAATCGATCTTGTCTCTAAGCAAGTACTTCTTCTCTCCCAGGAATGTTCTGTTTCCTAAATACACTGCCATCTTCCTTTTCCCTTTTGACCCATTCCTTTCTCTCTATTTTTCCCCTTTCATATTTATAGTTTGGTTGCTCATTGCCTTCACATGGTATCTGAACTGTGACGTGTAGGTCACTCTATTGGCTTTGCAAACTGGAGTTTTTAGTGACTCTTGAGTGGAATGAGAAAACCTGAAGTTGGGAATTCATATGTTTTTCAGAGTCCAGTTCAACTTGTCTTGTGAGATTTGGGGACCCCATTTAACACTGGCCTCCCTGTGGACATATATGCTAAGGGTATTTTGTTTTCCACATACTGGTGAAATGCAATTGTGTATGTGATAGTTTGCTATTAAACTATTTATGGTGCATGTGTTTTCCAGAAAAGCTCCAATGAATTATAAGCTTTTAGCATTAATTTCTTATTTATTTGTTTTCTTTTTGGTACCAGGGATCAAACTCACAATCTCGTGCCTGCCAGGCAGTTGCTTATGCTACTTTCTTATTTATACTAGACTAAAAAGCTATTTACAGAGTTTTTGAAATGATTTTTGTACTTCAGCATATTATTTGTATTTTTAAAATCCTTCATTGTGGATGATTCTTAAATATTTTCAGCTGCTGAACGTACTTTATTTATTCTATTATAATACTCCTGCAACTCTTAACCCCTGAGAGCAATTTTATAACATTTTCATGTTGATATGTTTCTTTTCCCATGTTTATACATCATGGACGGACACTTTTGAGTGACAGTTAATTTTCCTTTTCAGTATTCTCCTAACCAGAATTATCTAAATCCCAGACACTTCTGTCTATCTCTAGGACAATAACAATAATAATAAATTTTCATAATGGTTACCGAGAGACATTGCAAGACCCAGAAATGACTTCTATATTATTAAGAAAGGGAGAGAGGGAGTCCTTGAGAAAATATTTTTATTACTTTATAATTGAAGAATGGCAGATACTTGGCATGCATGCCAGTATTCTTCCCTCCCTGTTGGCAGCCAAAACTAATAAATCCCCCTATTCTTCCCTCCTGATTCCTATCAGGGCCTCAGAAACCTCTTTATGTACTGTTCTAAGCAGCTACTACAGGTTGGTTGGTAATAGCAAAAGAAATAAAATCTGTTTAGCAATAAATTCACTGTAGTCACTGTGATTCTGATGAGCAGAGCCCCTGTCAGCTTGTAGTACAGAGCCTGTTTTGTTAGGGTAGTCACCACGTTACAACATTGCCAATTACCTTGGAGAAACAAAACAAACTCTGTGGTCTCATACTGGTAGTTAGGGTCTCTGGCCCAGAAGGGACATATATCATTTTTGCTCACAAGCCTTTGACCTAAATTCCTTGAGCTTATCTCAAGCACAAGGATCCAGTAGGCAGAATCCCACCGTGTGCCTAGTTGAAGTAGTAACTTGAACTATTTGACAACAGCACTAATGGCTGCCATATCCTATAGGAAGTATTTTAGTGCTCAATTTCTTAGCATATTTCCTGTGGAAGAATGCCTTCTCTATCTTTTTATTATTAGTATGTGTTTACAATACATAATGATTATAATCGCTGTGGGTAGTTGACACATATGTTTTTTTCTCTTCTGATACTGTTTCTTTCCCATTGATTTCATTTAATATAAGCATAATTTTTCCTAATATGATGCTCATATGTCAATCAATAGGATTCCTTTGCCTTGAAGAATTCACATAAAAAATGTATAAAATTCACGCTAAAGGTTCTGTACCACAATGCTACCAGGCTGCACACTCCCATTTTTTACCTTTCTTTCAAAGCTCCCGTATTATGCTTGTATGTGTAGATATCTCCTCAAAGCCTAGTGCAGTCATCGATGGGGTTTTTTCAGAGATATTTGGATCTAGACTGTGTGACCCTGGGATTGACTCATGGTGCAATGCTAGGATTAAAGACAGTAGGATTCAGGGTGTGACTGTTACCCATCCTAAGGGTTTTGAAAGAGTCATGATGCTTGCTTGCTTGCTTTGTTACCTTCTTCCTGCCATGAACTGTTTCTCCTCTGTACCCTCTGCCATGCCACCCTGCCTTGGAGATAGCTGACTATGGACTGAAACCTCCACAAACTGTAAGCTAAGTAATCCTTTCCTCCTTTAACTTTGGGCATTGGATATTAAGTTTCAGCAATGAGAAATGTAACTAAAATACCCCGTTTTCTTCTATGAATGTGGTTCTCATGTTTGAACCTCCAGGTCAGTGTAGTTTTGAGGGCAGCTCAGGTAGCAATGCCAAGGAAGGATACATGGCCTGTCTTCTCCCAGATGACCAAGCATTCACATCTTTGGCCCAAAGGATTCCTCAGGGTGAAACATGACATACTAGATACTTATGAGATGCTTGCCTTGAGACTCAGCCATGAGCAAAGCACTGTTATTATATTAATCACACTGTTCTGGCATTTATCATATTCTGGAAATCAAATTTGTTTAAATTACAACCATGGCATTTATGTTTATAATCAATGAATATCCATGAACTTTTCTTTGGGTTACAGAAGTGGGGATGTTAGTACACAGTGAAGAAAGGTGTGACCCAAACTGGTGACATGCTTCTTCAGAAATGTATTTTTTTTAAATTTTGGGGATAATATTTCTAGCTTTTTGATACAAAAATTTACTAAAATACCTACATTGTGAAGAGATGATTACTTTTTGAGAGGCTACCTACTTTGATTAAAAGTTCTGCAGCTGTGCTATTTAAATCAAATAAACTGAATCTTCTCTTAAAAAGTAGCTCAAAGTACATTCTGTTGTGTTTTTAAGTGACATTAAGAATTATTTTAAACATTTGCAGGGACTATGAGTATTTGTTAGAGTAAAATTAATTATACAGGGTCTGCAGAAATCTGTAATGGAAACTAGAAAATTCTTGCTTGTTGTTAAAGTACATGCAGATCTACAGTAGAAATGAATCCAGATTCCTTTTTTTTTAGTTCAGAAGAATGACTAATTCTACATTATATGATTTAATATTACCTTACTCTATATTCATATATATTCATGCTAAGAAGCCTCATCAACATCAATGATACTTTGAAAATTTGATTTATTTTAGCAACTTTTACATTCTGAATCCCTAGAATAAATCAGATATAGAAAAGTAAATGGAGGTAAGTCTGAGCAATTTTGAGAATATTATTCTGCTGTCATATTTAATTAATCATCTGAATCAGCCCAATCCATTTCCTTGTCATGACTATATTTAAATATTTCATATTTGTTATGAAAATGCTTTTAAATTTTAAAAAGTCACCAGTTACTATCTTTGATGAGCAAATTTTGAACTTATCAAATTTATTTTGAATAAAAATGTAGCAATGTAATGAAAACTTGATGTCATTGGGCAGGATATTTTTTGTTTTGTTTTGTTTTGTTTTTTGCCAGTACTGGGTGGGAATTGAACCCAGGGCCTTCACACTGACCTACATCAGCAGTCCTTTTTATTTCCAGACAGGGCCTTTCTAAGTCACTAAGTTGCCTGGACTGGAGTCAAACGTGATCCTCCTGTCTTCAGTTTCCCAGAATGCTGGGATTGTAGACATGTGCCACTATGCCCCACTGAAATTCTTGCTTTGCAGTCTCTTGCTTCATTGTTGTTCCACAAGACATTTTTAACTGTTTTTGTGAATCAGAAGGCAGGGTAGAAGGCCCCAGAAATGGCACATGGCTTCATGTCACATACCCACTCTGACTGGTGGTGACTCTCCAGAACTCGCTCCTGACAAGGACTTTAGGACGTGTGACTCTAGAAGAGAGTTCCGTGGTTTGTTATTGATGTCTGCCACAGTTTACGTAGTAGACCTTTGGTTTGGCAAGCTGAAAGGCTTGAGTTTCAATCCCAGTTATTCTATTAACTATATGACTTTAAACAGTTTCTAACATGATGTTTTTCATCTGATAGTGAAAGTTTTGGAGTAGATCATAGTTAAGGTTCATTTTGACTCAAAATAGCCATAGCTATATATACTTAGTAGAACATTTAAGACACCCTGGACACTTGCTCATTTTTATAGACTCTTACATTTTTACAAAAGTTCCCCAGAACTTTTTCATAATTAATAACTGTGTTAGATTTCCATAATAATTACCTAATGCATCACACTTTCCAACGTCCATAGCCCTTTTCTGTGTGACCTTTTTCTCACTTTTATAAGGAGATGAAATTCAGTTTTCTACCTTGAACTTGAGTCACCTTGTGATTTCCTTTGACCAATAGAAATGTGAAAGAAATAAAGCCTCAGGACACGTGTGCATCTGGATTGCTGTGAAATAGGAGTTAGAAAAAAGAAAGGCACAAAGGAACAAGCTGGGTCCCATCCCTAGCCTAACTTCCAACTGAAAGCAGTTTCATAAATGCGGTGAAATAGCAAAAACCATTCATGGTTTAATGATAGGAAAACAACTCAACGTTGTTTTAAACCACTGTGCTTTGAGGTGATTTATCATGGAGCAGTACATAACTGATACAGGAATTTGAAGGTAGTCAGTGGCTCTCTTGGGTGGAGAAGGTCTGAGATAATTTCTAATAATTGGTACTGGACATCGACTGAGGAGCCTTTTTTTCTTTTCTGCATTGCCTCTTATTCTCCAGTAGGTTGGACTTTATCATAGTGTACTGGTCTACAGGTTCTGAAAGAGTAAAAATCATAAAATGCAAAGTTTTGTAAGGCTTCACCTTTCAAAATTACATAGTGACCGTTCTTCCATCAAACCAAGTGTGAGGATGATCCAGATTCACAGGAAGAGGAAATAGACTGCATCTATCGACAGGAAGTGGGGAGAGTCACACTGCAATGGGACGTGTAGGATGGAAGGCGTTCTTGTGGTCATAACTGCAAATGAACAGCCATGTCAATTTGACTAGTAGAAAGATCCCACTGAGTCTCTTTCTTTCATTGAATGTGATCTGAGTGAGCTGTGTGTCAGCAGGAGGCTGGGCACGCTCTCAGACCACTTCAAGGTGGCTTAGGTATACACATCCAAAGGAACAGAGAACGATCCATCCTAGGCTGGTGGTGGTCATGGACAAGAAGAGTATTGCCGAGTTACTTACCTGTCATGATATCAATGATGTTGTAAGAAAATTGATGATTCCCAATAGTTATGCTGTCCAGCAAGCAGAGGGAGTCAAAGTGCCTGATAACCTGACCCGTGAATATGGTCTGCAGTATCTTATCTCCCTCAGGAGTCTGGTGACCGAGCAACACCAAAGTCACCTCTAAGAAACTCAAACCAAGATCAGAAAAAGGCCAAAATATGGGCTCTGTATCCCTCCTCACTTCTTCTGTCTTGGTCCCTGGCAAGAGGAATTTTCTTGCTCTTGCAGCTCTGTTGGGATGAGGGCACACTTAACTAGAAGGCACAGAGGCCTCTGCACCGTGGAATCGCGTAGTTTACCCACTTCCTTCATCCTAGACTAAGTGTTTCTCAGGCTGTTAGCAGATTTACGCACAATTTTCATATTTCATGCATCTTCTGGTTCTTTTCTGTGAAAAGAGACTTTGTGAATATAGGGCATCCTTTGAATAAGTGACAAGGTAGAGGCTGAGACATGAAAGCTATAAAAAATGCCATTCTAGCATTATCAGTAAATAAGTAAGAATACGTATATCAATGAAACATTGATTTTGATGATGAGAGGATTGCCTGACAACTTTTTTTGAAGTTACCATTAAGTTGTAGATCATTTTCAAGGACAGACTTTGGTCCAAATTTGGAGAAAGGGCTCTAATTTTAGAAAACTGAAATGTAAAACCAGACTGAAAAGTTTATCTAATACCCTATGGCAGAGCTGGATCTGGCCTCCTTTCTGCTCGCACAGCATTCTGTGTTGTTTTCTACTAGTAGTGCTCATGTCTGTGTTTAATGATCTGTTTACAGCATAAAAGGTGGGACATTACAGTGTAGACACTTCAGGGTCACCAACTCTGTCCCTAGCCATCTTGTCATCCTGAGTCACCACACAAACCCTAAACTGAAAAGAAGGTCTAGTTATGGGATAGGTAGATGCGTAGCTTGTCACTCAACCTCCTGGTTGAATTACTCTCCCATTTGTAAATCCAATTTAAATGTCATCTACTCTAAGAATTATTTTTTGATTTTCCTCTACCATAAGGAGTCTTCATCATCAACTGTTAAGACATAAATTTTAACTTCTGCCTTTCTCTTCCCTTAAAAATGCTATTATCAAGTGGATCTCTCTACTTTAGATTATAGGGAAAGAACAGATCTTATCTTGGTGGCCCCTTTCATAGATTTTTATACATGACAAATATGGGACAAAAATGCCTGAAGTTCAACAGAGTAAAATGAGTTCTTCAAATCCAAAAGAAAGTATGTTTTTTATACCTATATATAATGCAGAATTTAGCAGTTAGCAAGGCCTAAGAGCCTCCAAATTAAGTTATTCTTCATTTGGATATTCTTTTAAAACAATAAGCACATGAACAGTAGTAGTGGAATTGCAACAGCTATCTGTTGTCCTTCAAAATTAATTTACCTTTCCCAAATTGTTTTTCAGGAAGCAACATGTAGCAATGATATTTACCATCTTTAGCCAATACTGTGTGCTCTTCCAAAGCTTATGCAACTATTTTTAGAACATACTTTCTTCCATACCGTCTGGGCGCCCTTATGTGTTTACAGAGTACATGCTTGTTTTTTTCAATAAGCAGTGACAGACATTCACGGTTGTGTTGAACAGAAATAATTGTGATATATTTATGCATTGTCAGCACCACATGTTTTCTGGGATTATGATTAAGTCACCGAGAATCATTAAAATGGGTTACCTAGCTCTGGTATTTTTCTCACATTAAACACTGAGTCAAGTCAGGCCTTAGCATAAGACAAACAAAATTGATAAACATTAACATTTTTTTAAAATCAAAGCAAAGAACTTTTGGATGTCACTAATAGTACTAAATTTTTATTAGATTCAGTAGTGGTCAGATCCATCTCAGCCACTGTTGCAGGAAGACAATTTTAAGTAAAATGTCCTTCCTTCTCCACCTAGTTGTGTAGTACAGCAGTTAGAGATATTACTGAAAGCTAGCTTGGTTGTCATGCTGCTGTGTTGGTGAAATCAGAGCCAAAGGGAGAGTATAAATTACATCAGGGAAAAGGAAGGTGGAGAAAGGGCTCTCATATCACAAAAAGGAACTCAGAGGGAGTAGAGGTTGGCAACGTTCTAAAAGGAAATGAAAGGAAATTCTTCATTTCTAAATGGTTCATTGACCCATGATAATAAAGCAGCCCTGTCGGAGAAGGATGATTATCTTTTTAAGTATCAGATGCCCTGTGGGTGAAGGCCTCCCTTCTCCTCTCTTGAAAAATGAACTCAGTTTAAACAGATGTCCCTTTTCCTAGATTACTGTTAATGTGAATTTCCTGATTATGAGCAACATTAATCAGTTTCCCTGTCTTTCTTTTCCTCCTCTCTTATGGCCATCACACTTGCCCAGCTGAGCTCCATGCACTTCCCCTGGGCGCTGAGTTCCACCAACACTGTGATGGTTAAAGGGCTTGATACTCAGTGAGACCAGTGATTGCATGATTGTAGTTTTGGGGGCCCCCTTTGCTGCTTAGCTCTGGGCTGAGCATGATTTCTTAAAACAATGAGAAAAAAAATTAGACTAAGAAATAGAAAAATTAACAGTACTTTTTCTCCTGCTAGTATTGGAAAACTAAAGAAACATTAATCTATGGTTAGTGTATATAAGCCTAGACAATCCCTTGATGGTTTGACATCATGATTTTTCAGCTTTACAAAGATGTGAATATGCACCCACATAATCATTCTGTTTTTCAGATTTGATAGAGTATTTAGAGAGTTACAGTAGATATTCTACCCTTTATTTTAAAATATGTTTGGTACTAAATAATTTTGTCCAGCTGTTCACTAACGTATATGTTCTTGGTGTGTTGAAGGCAGACTAAGCTGAGCCATGGCGTTTGATGGTCTAGGTTTGTGACATGCGTTCATGACTTAGGATATTTTCAGCTTACATTCCTGACTTTTTGGGATGTAACCATCGTAAGTTGAGGAGTACCTGTTTACATACACAGAGACATATACATGTATATGTATCTCTGCTATGAGTTCAAATATAAAAAGGAACTGAAGTGATATTGATGGCATAACAGCGAATACATACTACTTTGCTACAAATAAGTGATCAAACTTGCATCCTTTTTGTCTAGATATTGTTGTTTGTTCAGACTGATGTTGTATGTTGCCTTATCCAGCTTGGAAAATGCCTTAAGACATTTTCATTTGTTTAAGCAGACACCTCTTTGCTGTGAGATTTACTTTCAAATGTTTTCTTGGATTCTGAATAATCAGAATTTGTAACCAGAATTTATAACCCTTGTCATAAAATTGCTTAAGCACATGGCAATCCTGTTAGTTATAGATGAATCTCAGTGAACATTTTCAGAACATCTGTAATCCTTTTAAACATAAAATCAACTATTATCATATACTCCCTATATATTTCTATCTTTTTCCTAAAAAGTAAATTAAAACTTTAGTCATGATGTTCAACGTGGAGAAACCTAGATATTCCACCTGCTTCTCCACTTAGTGCCTTTGGCTACCGGGGAGGGTAGAGTTTTAGAATAGGGGTCAGGAGAAAATGGTCAGGTAGATCTTGGCTCTTACTATAATGGAGTGCTCTGGAGTCACTCTACACTAATGTTCCTTTTCTGAGAAGAAAGCTCTTCTGCTCACACAAGGCTTCCTTTCAGAGTTTAACTACCCGTGGTGTTTATTTAGCTCTTTCCTTGGAGTTCACTGATGTTAAATATTAGTTTCTTCATTCCTCAGTCTTTCAGAGTTCAGGCTTTGGGTCAAAGGGATTCAGTGTTGTGGGTACCATCTGACATCCAAAGCAAGCAGAGAGTTCCTTAACAGTCCTCCTACAGATGTCCTCGTGTGTCCGCTGCGGCCAGTGGAGCGCTTCCGTGACCTGCGTCCTGAAGAAGTGGCTGATTTGTTTCAGGTGACTCAGAGAGTCGGGGCAGTGGTGGAGAGACATTTCCAAGGGACCTCGCTCACCTTTTCCATGCAGGTAAGTGTACAGATGGCCAGAGTGATTTTTTTTTTCTTTTCAAATCTTGGCTGTAGGTTCAGTATGCCCAACATCTCACCAGGAAGACAGCTGTGGTTTCTGCATTTACATAATAGTAGAAAAAGATGTTACTTACCCAGGGGGGCTCTACTGTCCAACAGCCCCAGGGGAACTGTCTTCAGCACTGTTTACAAAGCAAAAGGGAATCTAGACAGTGCATTTCATGGGTACTAATACAGTCCAGGTCTAATACTGGCCCTGGGGCTGGACAAGCCATTGATCTTCCATGGTAAATATGTTTTGGGTACTGCATGGACAGAGTCCTGCTTTAGTCTCTTCAGGGGAGCAATATATGCAAGTTCTCTTGAGCCTTGCCCTCATGGTGACTACCTTTTCCCTGTCTTTAAAGCAAGCTACAGCAATTGATCACACGTTGGTAGAAAGTTAGTGTGGGTGACTGGGTATGGCTCACTCCCTGTGAGGAAGCCAGAATCCCAACCTCTGGAGATCTTTGGTAGAGATTGGGCTAATACTTTTCAGGTTAGGAGTAGGGAGTTCTAATGTCATCAGCTGGGCATTGAATAAATCAAGTGTAAGTTACCATGAACCCCTTCAGATCCCCTAGGGAAAGTTATGAAGGTATCAGTGCCCCTATAAAACCTTTTATGGCTCTGAAATACAATGACTGTGCTTGCCTTCTGGAAGGAAATTGATTATTTCTGGATTTGAGGACTCTGTCCTCAGTCCTTTTGTCGAGCTAATATTTGCTACCCTTCCTCTTCTTTCAACTCTCTGCCTAGGTCTTCAAAAAGACTACAAAAGAAATCCATTGTCTTCAGGCCATTAAAGGCTCAGACTAAAACGTTCCATCTGGTTAAAGCAAAACTAAACAAAACAAATAACCCTTTTTATGTGTTGTATGTCAAAGCTTTGGAGTCACTTTCAAGCAGGTAGTTTAGTTCCAGATGGGTTTGTTAAGCTTCTATGCAGGCTGTCTTTCCAGAGACAATCCATGAAGGCAAATGGGTGAGAACCTCAGTCAGAGTTTGATGAAATACTAGAAGAAAATTCATGGGTAATGGAAATATCAGTGCTACTTATATAACATGATTCCCTAGAAAGTTAATTCCATAAACAAAAGAACTGATTTGTATATAACACTCAGTATCCTTTCATATATCCTGTATAGTGTTATCAAACTTTCTTTTACTAAAAGCCACAGTAATATATATCAGTCATGTTTATTCCTTCCCTCATATACCTTTACACAGATAAGGAAACCAGACTTTTATGAAACTCTATTTAGCTATTCTGTGCATTCTAAGTTTTTTGTCTTGTTAGAATAGATTAATCTTTTAGTAACAGTTGCAACCTATTAAGTTTCTTATGGTGTTAAATCTTCATTTTTTAATATCAGTTGCAATGCTTAAAGTTGACTTCATGACTACTGATATGGTAGACCTTCTAGTTTGGAGAGCACTGATGTACACAGTTCTGCTTAAGCCTCCCAACAGCAGGAGAGGAGTTCTTACCTTATTGGTTAGGCTTATAGAGAGAGGCAGATTTGGCCGAAGTCCTAGAGTGGTAATTCCCGGGAAGATTTGGATGTAGACATGTTTCTTGTTCTGCTTTTCCAAACCCACTAAGCATCTGCTTTTGCTCTGTTTTGGGACCAGGCAAGCCTATTCCTTTTCAACTAAAATAGTATTTTTGTTGGGCTTCAGAGGCTGGGAGAGGGAAGCAGGATTAGAAAAAGGTCCAGCCACAATGAACACTCCCACTCCCTCACCAAGGTCAGAATACCCCTAGAGGACTCTTCCTGCACCTAATACTCTATATTCTTGCTTAATGGATGGTGGTTACAGCAGATTTCCTGAGTAGAGACTTAAAGCAATCAGACATTAATTAAGCCACCATGTCTGATTTAAAGATAACCAAAAGACGTGATACTTCACCTCCCCAAACATTTTCAGCCTGCCTTTTAATGCAATTAAAACCATCGCTAAGAGCAAAGAGCATGAAAAGTAGCAAGGGGGTTGGCTTGCTGGATAATTTAGATCATTTTTATACATAACCTCTCACTCTCAGACAGAAATGCAGAACTGTCTGGTCCCACACATTGGAAATGAATGGTCCCCATGAGAATACTATAAATTAACACACAATGAAATTGGATCTAAATTATTAATAGGGGATATTTCCGTATAAGCAAGAGATACCATCTATCTATTCTCACCTCTACTGTTTTTTTTCTTTTTTTCTCCTAGGATGGCCCCGAAGCTGGACAGACTGTGAAGGTGAGTGCTTATGATGTGCATACAAATTAATAAGGGGCAATTATGAGAACTAATAAAAACTCACGGCGAGTCATTTGCAGCACATTGCTGTTTCACTATGTTGTGTTCGAGGTCAGAGAGACCCTCAGTGTTCGAACCATAAATCCTGGCATTATAAAGTATGCCAAACAATATGTTTCCCATTAGTTTACAAGACATTTACTTTTTGTAGTAAAATTATTACCGTGCAAGTGACAAAATGGAAACTAAATCAAGAAGTCCCAAAACACGAACTGAAGTTGAAGAAGTTCCTGGAGGTACTGCCTGGGACACAACACTCTGGCTCTTTGTGGGTGTTTGTGGGTTTCTTGTTAAGCCTAGGGTGTCTTTGACACATCTTCAATTCTTCTCACAGCTGACTTTGATTCTTCATTCTCCCAAGGGCAGGGACAGAATTTTTGGTGGCTGCAATGGCCCTAGGTGTCTGTCTGCCTGCCCTCCTGGCCTTGTTTCTCACTGTTCTTCTCTCCACCCCCACACTCTTTTCCTCCCTAGGTGTTTAATACCGAAATTCAAACCTAATGGAATCAGTGGTACTAAAAAAAAAAGGGGGGGGGTTAAGTGTGCTAGAGAGAAAAGGATTTATTAAACTAATCTCTGACTCTGTAGTAAAAATAAAACTAAAATTCTGACTGATTCTGAAGCTGAGTTTCAGCCCTTTTCCTACAAATGCAAATTCCTATGTAGTTTGGTCCTATGCATAAATCATAGAAAAGGCAATTTTTATTTTTTTTGGTGCTAGAAATCAAAAACAAGTTGGACTGTGGTGCTAATGTTATACTTAGCGAAATAACATTTTGTGGTTTTAAGACCGTGAATAGATAGGATAATGTTTGATACCAGGCAATGCCAAATACACAGGATTCCTTTTTGATATTAGTTTGTATGTGGCTCTAATGTTTAACACAGCTCTTGTAAGACTCAAGGTAGAATGTCTGGAAAGCACTTCTGAGGAGTGAATGTCTCAGAGGGACTGCCACCAAATGGACCACCGTATTCCATATGATAAAAAAGGACTAGTTCTCTGATTGCTGAGACACAACAGCGGTGAGCTGGACAGAGGGGCTTCTCAGCTCTCCTCCAGCCCACCGTCTACAGCCTCTTGCTGTTCTTTCAAATATACAAACACTACGAAAAGACATAAAACCCTTGACTTTTTAAGAAATAGATTCGTGAAATACAAAACCCGAATGATTAAACCTAGTTACCAGAGTTGTAAAACCTCAGTGTTCAAATGCAAATTCCAACCCCACTAGATTAGTTAGATGCTTTATTGCCATATCTAGTTAATGGAATGCCTTCAGCCATTGAAAGTGACAGTATAGAGACCAAGCTAGTAACATGGGAGAATGCACAAGCCTTATTAAGTTGAATGCACAGATTGATAACATGCATAGGAAACATATTTTAAATTTATATGAATAGATAGGTTATATGGTCTCAAAATTCTAAAGAGGAATATTTAAAATATTTGCTATGCAAACAGGCTTGAATAGAGGCAGAAAGTAGACTACTGGGGGAAGGAGGGATTGGGAAGTGACTGCTAATAAGAATGTTTTTTTAAAGAGTGATAAAAATTGTGTGGAAGTAGATAGTGGTGATAGTTGTGCAACACTGTGTATATATTAAAACTCATTGTATTGTAGTTTACAAGTGTGAATTTTTAATTTAAATTATCTCTGAATTGAAGTAATAGTGTAAGATACATTTGTTATACTGTGGTTGGATGGCCCCCACTTAAGCCTCATGTAATCATTGACAGGGCTGAGTCTGGCATTCATGATTGGTTTGTTGTCTAGTGCTGGGATTGGCAATATGAGTGTTGCACCCGCCCAGGGGTGGAGCCAACAAAAGGTATAAGGGCGGGAAGGAGGCGTGTCTTCCCTCTCTTTCTAGTTCGCGTCTTGCTGTTTGCAGCTGCCATGAATGGCTGCCTGCCCTGCCACACCACCCTGCCTTGCAGCCAGCTGAGTATAGAGTGAAACCCCCAAGAACTGTAAGAAATAAACTTTTCCTTCCCTAATTTTGGGCATCAGGTGTTTTGTCTCAGCAACGAGGTAAAAGTAACCAAGACATCATTTAAAGAAACAAATAAGCATTGGTTCTAGCGAGGCTATAAACTATAATTATAGAATCTTTAACTCCAATTATCTGGTCCAAAGTTTTAATGTTTAGATTGGCTTTGGTGATGATGGAGATGGCTTTATTGCTAACATGTAGTGCTTACTTGTTAACTGAGTGCAATTTCCATCACCATTATTATTGTTTAACTTACACTGATTTTCTTAACTTCATTTTTAATATACTTGTGTAGTATATAATCTTCACGTTCCCCATGTGGAGTTGGTACAGTTGTATGTAACACATCCCAATTCCTTTTTCATCCCTGATACCGTCCCTCCTTCTCCTCCCCTCCATTTCTTGATCTCCTTCACCTTTGAGTACCATCTACCTCTCTATTTCCTATTATCTATCTTTTACTTTGCTGTTTATGTTCTTTCAAATCAGCAGCTTATATTGTTTTGGCCATCTTTTAATTTTTAATTGTTTCTGACCTGATGACAGAATTTACCTAGTATGTATTAGTGGGGCCATGTTAAATCCTTTCTAGTATATAGTGACAAAAAGTAAACATCACACACATACACATAGATGATGTTTTAAAAACTTTTTTTTTTTAAGACAAATTCATGGGGCTGGGGATATAGCCCAGTTTCACAATGACCTGCCCGGCAACCAAGGTCCTAAGTTTGATTCCTAGTAACAACAACAACAAAAAAAGACAAATATATATATATATATATATATATATAGAGAGAGAGAGAGAGAGAGAGAGAGAGAGACAGACAGACAGACAGACAGACAGACAGGCAGACAGACAGACAGACAGACAGAGACAGACAGAGACACAGAGACAGAGAAAAAGTGAGACAGACACAGAGAGAGAGAGAGAGAGAGAGAGAGATATCACTCTAATCTGTTTTTGAAACTATGATTCTTTTTTTTTTTCTAGTACTGGGATCAAATTCACAACCTCACACGTGCCAGGCAAGCACTTATGCTGCTGAGCTAAATCCCCATCCCCTATGATTTTTTAAATTAACTTTGGTATTAGTTAACAATAAAACATAAATTCTTAGGATTTGGAGGCTTCTGGGGATTGAACCCAAGGCTCCATTCTCAGCTTCATCTCCCTTTATTTTTCATTTCATTTGTGACACTATCTTTCTGAGTCACTAAATTTCCTCAACTGGGTTTGAATTTGACATTCTCCTGCTTCGGTCTTCCAGAGTGCTGAGATTTCAGCCATGTGCCGGCACACATGCGCCAGCTCTCAGATTTTAAATCCGCTAATTTAGAATGTTGTGGGTGGGACTTGGGAATCTTTCTTATTAAGAAGATTCTTTGCTTAATAATGAAAATTCTTTCACTCTCTGAGTCTTTTCTGAACGTCGATGTTTGCTGCCTCAGTATATCTTGTTGGTGAAATAGTGAATGATGACGGCCACATAAGCATGACTCCTGCCAGCCAGTGTTGCAGTCAATAACCCCTCCGGGCATGCAGTGGCATCTTTACTATTCAGCTGTCCCATCCTGAAACCCACAGTTCAAGGCTGAGCATTCGTACTTTGAAATTCACGCAGCTGCACATTTTGAAGCAAGCTTTGACAGCCTGCCACGGATAGTGCAGGGCTGCTCTCTTCAGCTTCACCTCTGGGTGTGATTTGCAGTGTTTGCTTGGTGCCTGGGTTCTGGTTTGCCTCATTCTAGGTAGTGATAGCAGTGAGCCTCGTAATGGTCTTTCCCGCAAAGCAACAGTTACTGGTAATGAAAGGTGCACCGCTGAGGCAGCCCCTTGAACATGACGCCACTTCAGGCAGTTTGTTTCAGAGGCTTTTAATTTTGCTTTGCAGGGACGAGGGTGGCCTGGCTTACTCAGTCAGACACTAACAGCTGGAAAAGGGAAATACAGAGGTAAAAGAGTGACTTCTTATTCCCCCGATTGATTATTAGCTCTCCTTTTTGGGTTTAACAGTGGTAGAACACTGCCATCCTCCAGGTGATGATTGAATGAACAGTTCAGGCTTGAGCAGAACGTTTTCATCTCCTCCACGCAGCTCCGCATAGCAGCCTTCCTTTACTCCCACCGCCACATCCCTCCTAAACCTCCCATTCTATTCCTCTTCCCTTTATTTAACTTCTCTCAATGCTTTTGGCACTGTCTTCATGTTGGTTTATGTTCCTTTATTTCTTTCGTTTCTTTAGTCCCCTAGAATATAAACTTCCTGAGGACCTAATTTTGTGATTATTTCTGATAGGGCCCAGAACTGCTACCCCAAAATATGGCACTTGGGCCTCCTGGTATTTTGAGTTGGAGGAAGTTAAGAAAACTAAGGAAACAGGATGCTCACTCTCCGGTCTCCGGTCTTGTCCCAACTTTCTCTCCTGAGGAAGGCCATAAAAATGTTATCTGTTACCCCTCAAAGCAGGTGATGACTCTCAATGCAAAAGAGCTCCGCCTTATGCTTAAGGGCTAAGACAACTCTGAACCAACAGGCTTTACTAGATTCTTCCAGTTTAGTGCCTTTGGGTCATACCCTTTGTCCTCTGATCACATTTGTGTCTGGCTGTCCATAAAAATACAGTTTTTTTATTACCTGAGTCTTCTTTTCTGAAGCTTCTTGCATCATGTGAAACTCAGATTTCTTATGGTTTTCTCTTGTGAATCTGTCCTCTTTATAGGGATTTAGCTATGAACCTAATGATGGGTAAGGAAAAGGTATTACTTTCTGTACTCTCCATTTCTGTAACAGTTTTCTTTGGGGAGAAGAAAAGAGAAAATAGGATTTTGCTTGATAGAACAAATCTAAGTTTCTAACTTTGGTTAATATGAAATATCAGGTGATATACATTTGTTTTTCTGTGAACAGTCAGTGGTGTTGTTTCCTAAAATTTCTATCAAATGTCTCTTCTACTCCAGGCATCACTGACAAAGACCGAAATTTCCACCACTCACATTACCATATCATAATCCAAAAATGTAATTCCAGCAAACCAAACCGTTAAGGCGCTATTCATCCCTTTAAAGTCATAATGCTTAATTAGTACGGTCCTACCTCAGATCTTTCATGTGACACAGAGATTTGGCTAGTTTTTAGTTTCATGAACACAGAGGATTTTAGCTTTAATGTAGTGTAGTATTTAATACACTTTGGCATCAGTCAAAAGTTCTGTAGCAATGATAGCTCTGTAACTAACTGCAAATATGGGTCAGTCCTTTAACCTCTCAGACGTCTATTTCCTCATTTTTCAAGTGGGGAGACCCAATCTATCATGTTGAGAATAAACTGACTGTCATTGACAGTTGATGTGTGAAGTGGAGATTGGCTAGGATTTAGACACATGCGTGGAATCTGGAACCTGACTGCTTCAGTTCAGAGCCCAGCCCTACCACACACTGTCCCTGGTACCTATTGGTTGTTTCTCAGTATCAGTCTTAACTTTCATTTTCTCATCTGCAAAATAAGTATACCCAGCATTCATAGTGCTTGCTGCCCTGCTGAGTTCGTTTAATTAATATACACTGAATTTTCTCACTATTAATTATTGCCTTCTAACTTAAAATCTTGAGAAAACTTTTCTCTGATCATATGATTTGAGCTGTTTGAAAATCTTCTTTGAACTTTTATAAAAATGGCTCCTTGAATGTGCAGCATTCTGCCATTTTATTTGGGGAAACATACTGACCCCTTTTATCCTGATAGACTGAGCCTCTGCTGTCCGCCTAGATGCTAAGGACTAAGTCATGGGCATGGGTCCACGAGTGCCCTTCACAGTTACCTAACGTGCGCTTTCGTGGTGCAGAAACTTCCTGCTCCCGTGCCGAATCCGTAGGTCTGACGTGGGTTCCGGGACTCTATCAGCAGCCCACCGCAAAGCTGCTCACAAAAGGGGGCGAGAATAAACTGGTGTGGGGGCGTCCTTACATAATTACCGCCCGTATCCCAGACTGACTACGAAGAGAGATGTGGTGTACCCGGAAAGAAACAAACTTATCTTCAGGATAAAAAGGACTTTGTTATTTTCATCTGAAAAGAAATTTCAAGAGAGCTTAAATTTGCCAAAGGACTTTTATCCTTTGATTAAAGCCAGAATGAACAGTGCCTTGCCTCTGTTTATACCTAATGCCTGTATTTACTGCCGGAAGAATTAGTATCTTCAGGACACAGTAGCTTTTATCTTGTGGAATTGCCTTATAATTTGCATCTGTTCCCAGAGTAAATCCAATTTGACTGAGTTTGGTAAACCAAAAACAATTGCGGTTCTCAGGGGCTGGGTGTGGGAATACATGTGGGAATAGAGGCCTTTGAGGGTGCTGAGACTCCAGAACCTCCTGTTTTATCAGTGTCTCAGATGCCTCATGCCATTCCTGGTGGTGATTTAAGGGCAAAAACCCTTGGACCCTAGTTCTCCTGGCAAGCGAGAGGGCCAGAAACCTGCCTTGGGAAATTTCTTCTCTCTCCTACTTAAACCTGTGAGCTCTCGCCTGAGTAGGTATCATAATATTGACGTCTTTCATTTCTAATTGGTTAACTTTGATTTGTATGATGTCAGTTGGGTCAAAGAACTTAAGAAAAATTAACCAGGCTCCCCAGTATTTCCATGCTGTAATTTTTTTTCCTTTTTGGGTTTTTTTTCCCCCAAATCACTGGCAGCAAAGGCAGGTGGTGGGGAGAGCAGGCCCTGAAGTGAGGCTGGGGGGAATACAGGGCAGTTAAAATAAACCAGGAAAAGGCAGGGCTTTAGTCACACTGCGTGGTTCCACACACAGTGCTTTTAGCTGCCGCCTGTGTGACCCTGTGCAAGGTAACCTTGTGAGTCCAGCATTCGCTTATAAATTTGTAAAATGAGAACCCGAATGGTATGCTACCTCCTACGGCTGTTAGAGGACCAAGTATTTGAATTCTTGTATAGGCTTTTGAAACTGTGCCTGGCATAGAGTGAAGTATCTAGAAATGTTTGCTATTAGTTTTATAATTTTAATTCTCACAATAATTTTCAAAGATGAATTTTTAGATTTTAATATTTTATACTTAAGGAAACCAAAGTTCCTAGAAACAAAGTTACATACATAAAATCACAAACCCGCCTCTTCCTTGTATTATGCAACCAGCCTCTACCTAAAACTACCTTGTGCCTGTCCAGAGCTCATAGCCAGAGGTGCTCACGGAGAGGTTTCATCAACATTTTGTCAGCTTTCACATGAATTAATCTATCTGCTCTTGCTCTGCTTGTGATAATGTTGATTTCCATCTAAAAATATCCAGAGGACTCTCCTTATTTAGCTTAATATGCAGGTGAAGGTTAACTAACCTAAATATTGCTTCATTGCTGTTTATCAGTTTATAGCAGAATTGTATGTTTTACATGCTTAATTTTTCATTAGTGCTACCAAGCAAATTCCATCAGTAATTGGAGTCTATGATATTAAGCACACTGGACATTTAGCTGTTTAATTTGTTTTGAGGTCTTCTTGCCATCAGTGTTTTATAGGGTTCAGGACACCGTCATTTGCATCTGAGGCTCAGGTTTTGGGGTTTCTATATAATCACTATGAATTCAAATGTACTGTGAAAGTCAAAGTATTTTGTAGACCCTAAAATACTACATAAATGTGAGGAATTATTTAGAGGCTTCTTGCTTCTGTTGATGTAGTAATGAGGCCAGTTGCTATTATTATTTTGCTATTGTATATTAGGTGTTCAATAAATAATCAGTGAAGGAATTATTCTCTCACCATTTTGCTGTGTGTGTTTCAAGCCTAGGAAGTAATGTACAGTATAACATTCTTTAATCCCCCATGTAATCAGCTCTTTCTGACTTTGTCTTAAACCTATGACATCCAAATTATTTGGCTCAGCAAATCATTAGTTTTATAAAAACAGGTAAAATAAACTGGGGCCAGGTAATCACGTGACAATCACTCCATACTTTTGATCAAACGTAAGGGGCCACTTTGATTTTCAGTAGCGACCTCTTTACTATAAATCATATCCCTTCCTTTAATGCAGAATGGACAGTGAAAGCCCATAAAATCATGTGTGTCATGGTAGAAATTGGGCATTTCAGCTGAGAAAGACCAAATGTTATGAACTTTTACTTCAGGAATTATTAAAAGCAAGAAATGATGCAATATAAAAGCAAGTTGCTTTGAGGTGTCTGCATAAATTGTGAAACATAGAGGTAGGCACACAAATATAGTGAGATTGCTTGTAGGTGGAGGTAGTAGAAGAAACACATTATAGGATATGACAAGTTCTCAGAGGTCCTCAACTCTGTAACATCGTATTTTTAAATTTGGTAAAGTATGCCTTGTCGTTGATTATATTTTTCATATTTTTAAATACAATTCTTATTTGAAGTATATTTTAAAAGAAAAAATATATAGCTGTGTACATAATTTTCATTTCACAAGGCTCCATCTCGAGAATTTTCCATTAACAAATGAGTAATACATTATTTTTTGCTTTATTATCTTTAGCACATAACTAGTTAACTCACACCTCCTGTATCCAGGTCTTTAAAAGTGGGAATCGTGAAATAGATTTTTGAAAGGCCCACAGTTGATGGTTACCCAGATTTATAAACTGCTGTTTTATTCATTTGTATGAATATACTTTAATTCTTGGTCTAGATGACCTCAACTTGATTCTTACTCCTATATTCATCCTGAATTATTCAGTTCTTTTCAGGGGCTCTTCTTCAGCCTATATGCCAAGGCTATTAATAAAATAATTCTCAAGACCCAAAAGCAGCTGGAAAAGTAAGGATTGAAGGTTGAGCCTGGGTCAGGTGGAACCAGTTTAATGAATAATAGACATGGCAACCTGTGGAACCTCAGGCCTGGGAGAGCTAGAATAATGGCATGCCTAATGATAGCTGAGTGAAAAATACTGGGTTAGTAAGACTCTGTAATGGCTCTTGGGCAAACATGGAGAGAAATTCTGCACCACCACCCCCAGTCCTGAGGGAATTTGTCAGTACTAGGAAAGGGTAAGTTTAAAATTTTAACTTCACATGTCAATCCTATAGCTGTCTAATAGCAGATCCCTTCTCTGGAGAAGACAATTGTCCAGCAAGATCAGTAAAATAGGTGCATTTCTAAAAAGTTTCTGAGTCAAGTTACTCCTCGACCTCAGGGGAAAAGGATAAACAGAAATGATTTAAAATCCTAGGTTCTCTCAATATAAAGATAATATTGTTGGATTTTAATAATGAAAGCTCCCATTTTTTCCCTCAACAGTTTATTCCTTTAAATATGTTTTTCTTATTCCCATATTACATGAAAAACCATATAGAATTGTTTAAAATGTTGACCTCTTCTAAAGTGGTTTGGAAGAATAAACAGTATTGAGTGAACACACCAAATCTTTCGCTTCATGGTGTCACCCATTTATCCTAATGTTCACATTCAAATATCCCACTCTGCAGTCTATTCATCAGTACCTGTTCCTTGGAAAAAGATTCTTTATCATACATTATCCGTGTGCCCTGAAAAAGAACCCAACAGGGGCTTTCATTTGTGCTTCAGATAATCTGTTTGTTGTAAATAGTATAAATTCCCAGATGTAATCAGGTTCCAGCAGGGTAATTTTGATGAAATGTTCCATCGTAGAGGGAATAAATGTGATTTCAAGCTCAGCTCTTCCAACCAATGATCCTAGAATCTGGGGCCTGGATGAATCTCATTCTTGAGAAAGTGACTCAGAGAATGGAGTAATTCAGAGAATCTCAAAAGGTCCATGTAGCATTGTCTGCTTCTTTTTAAATGCTACACATGTGTGCAAATACATATGCACACACACACACACACACACACACACACAATAGCCTTAAGTCTGTTTTTTGTATTGTGTATGTGGAAGCCCAGAGCACTGTAACGTAGTTGTTTCTGGCTTGAGCAGCTTTCCCCTGTGGCTGATGTTGAGCATTTCCTCGCTAGCAGAAAGAAATGAGCGTCCTGACAACTCATACTTCCCTTTTTAACATCCATTCTTTAATTTGTTCTTCTAGAAACTGCTATGTGCCAGTTAATGTCATGAGCCTTGGGAGATCAGAAATGAGAAATAGATGCTCTCTCCCTTTCCTTTTCTATCTGTCTCTCTTTCCATTTCTTTTTTTCTTTCTTCTCCTTCTCTTCTCCACCCTCCTCCTTCCTCCTCATTCTTCTTTTTTGTGCTACTAGGGATTGTACTCATGGCCTTCACACTGACCTATATCCCCAGCCCTTTCTATTTATTTATTTTTTATTTCAAGAACAGCCCCACTGAGTTGCCCAGGCGGGACTCAAGCTACCTGGGCATGTTGGTCATATGTACCTATAATCCTAGCAATTTGGAAGGCTGAGGCAAGATGATCAAAAGTTTGAGTCCAGCCTGGACCACTTAACCACTTGGCAAGATGCTGTCTCAAAATAAAAATAAAAAGATACTTGGGATGTAACTTAGTGTAAAGGTCCAGCGTTCAATCTCTAGTGTCACTCCCAACCCCCCTAAAAAGAGACTGGTAGTACAGTTCAGTGGTAGAGTGTTTGCCTAGGGTGCATAACACCATGATTCAATACACAGCACTAAAATAAAATAGTTGGCCAAAGGCCAGAAAATCACCCCTTTTACAGGTGAGAAAGCTGAGACTCAAGGAGGCTATGTAATTTGCTTGGGGACCCCAGCCAGGTCTCATCTTCCTGTACCCTATCAGTCATTTATAAAAAGTTAGGTACAGAGGTGCATGCCTGTAATCCCAGCACTTGGGAGACTAAGGCAGGAGGGTTGTCATAAATTCAGAGCCAATCTAAGCTACATAATGAGTTCAGGCCAATCTACAATACATAACAAGATGCTATCTTAAAAAGCAAAAAGAAAAAAAAGACACACAGCCGAATAATTTATGACATAGGCCCTATTTTTAATGACAGTCATTCAAATAAATACCCTGAAGGAGGAAGACAGCAGGGTATAGAGATTCTGCAGTACATCTTCCCCCAGTGTTTATCGAGTGCCTGGTATGTGTTAGGTGCTTCAGGGCACCAGGACACAGTAGCAGATGAGGCAGTCAAGAAACAACTGTCAGCTCAATGGCTGTCCTCTCCTAACCCAAATGAGCAAACAAACCTTTGTAGTAGTAATTACAAACGCTATCACAAAGTGTTGTGAAAAGAGGAGATGGACATTGGCATAGTGTATTGGTCAGCTGTCTCATTGTTAGGACAAAATACCTGACACTCACAACTTGGTTTATTTTAACTCACAGTTTCAGTAGATTCAGTCCATGGTTGACTGTCTCCAAGGCAGTAACATCATGGTGGACAAGCATGGTGGAGAAAGCTATCAAGAATCAGAATACAGGAGAAGAATATTAGTGAGCTGCGTATCCTCCAAAGGGTTGCCCCCAGTACCCCAACACCAACTGGGGCCTGACCGCCTAGCAGCACATTCAATCATTAAAAATAGGAAAGGATTACTCCATTGATACATACAGTGCTGATCCAATCACCGTTGATCTGATCAACTCTCCAGGAGTACCTTAATACAGTTGAGTTGACACTTAGGATTAACTAGCACAGGCGGTGTGGATCCTTTAGGTAGGTTAGTTAAGAAAGGTGCATTGAAAAGGCAACCTCTACACAGAGACCAGGATACCAAGGAATGACAGGGACACGGCCAAGTGAAGAAGGCCATTCTGGGCAGTAGGAATAGTAATGGGAATGAATTTCCCACACTTTGGGGAAGAAAGATGGTGTGGCAGGTATTTTGAGTGGAAAGAAAGGAGGCTGGAGATAAGTTTGAAGAGGGGAGGAAAGAAACAGTGGTATCAAGCTTTGTACACTCCAGTGAGGAGTTTTACTTCTCTTTGAAGTGTATTTGATGTTTCAGTCATGTTCTGAAGGCAGATTATATCTCACAAATACTGAAAATATCCCCTTAATTGATTTGATGTTTAAGTTTCCACTCTTGCTTTTCCAGAACTTGAACAATTGGTATCTCATATCTTTGACTGTTGCTGTGGTTGTCCCAAGCATTCCTCCTAAACTCCCCGGTTATTTAGCTAAGGAGTCAGAATAAGTCTGAACCTTTCTTCAGGTTCAGGTGCCAACCTAGCTTGGTGAAAGCCAGTGGTTGGCAAACTTCTGAATAGTAAACATTTTAAGCTTTAAGGGCCAGATGGTCTCTGTCACAGTCATAAAACTGCCTTTGTAGCATAAAAGCAGTTACAGGGTTTATATAAATGAATTTTCATAAATGTGCATGGGTGTGTTCCAACAAAACTTTATTTGTAAAAAAGGTAGTAGGCTAAATTTGGCATGGGGTACAATTGGTTCACTTCTGATCTAAGCCAATTCTCTGCCACATAAGCTATATAACTTGTCCTTATTTAAGGCCCTTAGAGTGTAGGCCTAAGTGACTTCAGGGATCATGGTTCCATCTTCCTGGATGGCTTGTATGTATTGGCTGAGAGAAGGGGCCTTTTTTCATTTCTGCTTGTGAGCAAGAAAGTGGGTAACTCTTACAACTGCTGGCAGCCATCTTAATGATTCCTAAGCCAGTTTATCTCAGAATGAAGCAGATGCGGATCTGGAATAGCAATGACAGCATAAAGCTGGGTCTTCGGTAACATCACTGGGTTGCTGAATTAACCAGCCTTGAAACTTGAATTCCAGTACCTCTAGACTTTTTACTTAGGTGATCCTATCAAGTCCTCTCTTGTTTAAACCAAGCAGAGTTAACTTTTTTGGCCACTTCCAAGAGAAGACATACTCAACTAGATCATGTGCTCTAAAATATTCAATTAGTGTTAATCCTTAATATGCTTAACTGGCAATTTGAGCAAACAATTTCTAAAGTGCTTCTGCATATCTGCAGTCCTGATCAGATGCCAATGTGAATCTTTGAGTGAAAGTCTGCAAATCAATGGCCCTAGAAGAGCTTAACTTCCAATAGGCTCTCTTTGGTGCATGACCACACAGTAATTCTATTAACTTTAATGATGGCGGTGTGGCACAAAATGGGCCCTGTTAGTCTATTCTCCTCTTAGTTTCAGCACTAAATCTTACCCTGCAACTAATTCTTCAGGGTAAAGCATGTGCACCAATGCCATTCATTTCTTAGCCTTTATTAATATATTCAAGACACTATCTCTCCCAGGAAGGGAGTACTAAGTGAGTACATTAAAAATGAATCCTCTGCCTCATTGTGGACTGAGAGAAAACTCCAAAGTCAGGGACATCAATAGATTATTATTGATTATTATAAGATCCAATAACATCATAAATAAGGCTCAAAACAATTACTGTGGCTACATTAGCAAATTATCAAATCCATAACTTGCTTTGGAGCCTGGCCTCAGAGATTTAAATAAAATGCCAGAGGGAGGGAAGTTGTATTTTAGGAATGTGACAACCAGGGCTTGGATAGAGAAATTTATGATTTAATTTGCTCTGCAATCTAATTGAGAATAACTATTGGATTTCTAAAAAGTGAACTTTGATTAGGTTTAGGTGTCAGAAATAAACTGGAAATATGGGTCATTTATGCTTTTCTGAAAGACTGCTGGGAGGAGGGAAGGAAGGTATTCATCGCAAGAATAACTTTCTTGTGTGACCTTCAACCCTTCTCTCTGTGTTCTTATTTTCTGTGTTCAAATAATTGGGTTATACCTGAGACTAGCTGGCTCTTCCCAGAGATTTGCTTTTTACTTTCTTTACCAAGTGTCAATTTTCCCCCATTTAGAAATAAATCAATTTGAAATGAAATTACCCAGAGCATTCATTTTTCACCATCTAGTAAATGAGTCTCTTGAAAGAACAGAAGGTCCTCCCTTTTCGGCTCGGGCTTAATAAAATCCTTCTCCTAGAAGAAAGTGGTACAGAACTGTTTTCTCTGCTTTCCCAGGCTTTTCATTTTTAGTGGATTACTGGGCAATATTTGCTCTGTAAAATGTGAATTGGCATGTTCATAGAGTCCTGTGCGTATTTTCGGAAGATCTAACCTGAAGCCTACTTGGTTTAAATTTCTAAGCTACAGCAGGTTGGACCGCAGCTGCCCATGGCTATGCCCGTCAGCCACTACAGCGGTCCATCTGCGGCGCTGGCCTCGGCGGCAGGGCGGGGCAGTCACACCGGTCGGTACCTCTTTAAGAATGGATTGGCTCACCTCTGCCTTCACTTCAGGAATACAGAAAAGCAATTTTCACACAGATAAAGCAGATTTTGCAGTGATCTGAGTAGAACTGGCAAACAGATTTCTATAGGCAGTCAGCAAAAGCTTGAAAACTCAGCTGAAAAATGATAAATTACTGCTAACTGTCCTAATTATCCCTTGACACTCGGTGTTGAAGCCTGACTAAATTTTGCTGAAACCTACAAATAGGGAAGAAATTTAAAATTTAATAAATTATACATAGTACAAATGCTTTGAAAAGAAGAGATAACCACAGGAAAAGCACTCATATTTATCACTCAACAGTCTACTGAGCCTTGTGAAGAAGAAGGGGTGGGGTAGGGGACTAATTGTAATTTTAATTGCAAACCTAATTGATTATACTCTGTGTGCTCATTAGGTTAAAAAGAGACTATGAGTCAGTTCCCAAGGTCATTACATGAATAGACATGGTAAGCATGTAATTTCTTATAACTTGATTTGTGAGCATTGCATTCTTCCCTGTAAATAGCACAACCAACACACTAGCTTTAAAGGAACACACGATAACTAAATTCATTGCTTTGTATTTTAGCACAATCATCTTGTAATAACTCATCTTTTGTACTTTGTATAGTTTTGATTTTAGTGCAGTCAGTGCATGAATTCATATCTACTGCAACAATAGTGATGACTGTTTTTTTTAACCAAGGATCTTATTCTACCTTTCCGTACCCCCAGTTAGAAAAGTTTCCTTTTCTTTTTTAATTTTCTCTCTTTCCTTTTTTTCTTGTGAACCAACAGCCTGTATCTCTGAAATCACTGCCCTTTTGTCCTCTGTTAGATTTCTAGGCAATCAGAATGCCTTTTCTATGTCTTCTTTTTCCTAGAAGCCTTGTAGAAATTGGAAGAGACTGTATTGTTCTCTCCACTAGAACTGACTGATCAATGGCTTTGACAGGATGTGATTGCTTTACTCCTTCACTCAACTTGTTCCCCACATGTTGGTGTTCTGTATTTAAACAGATTGTCTAGAGTCACAGGGGTACAAGAACAAATAATTATTACTGTATTGAAATGTAACCTCCCAATAAATGCTTATTGAAAATGAGAGTAGTTTTTACCAAATACAAAGACTCAGGTCTGGGCGTTCTTGTTGCAAATGAAGTTTGTAGAAAATGAAACGGTGATAAAGATCTTGTTTGCTTGTACTGTTACAGTGTAGATTTCATTGGTTTCTTAGTGTTTTGAAAACTAATGCGTCTAATTGGCAGTACCAGAGTTTTGCAAAGTCAGTAACATCAGGACCACGTGGTAAGTGACAGAATAACTCCTTGATCTCACTGTGGACCAATCCTAGCCATGGAATGAATTTGAGCTAATATTCTTAATTAAGTGGTGATCTGTGTGGGCGCTTTCCATACCTAGGGTGTTTTTGCAGACCTTTCTCATGTTTGATACCTGCTAAGTGTTCATGCTAATTATTTCCCTTCCAGGAGGCATACAAAGGGCATCTGGGGACCTTCTGACTCTTTGGAGGGTCACAATTTGAAGCATAAGGTTAATTAAAAACATCTAACTTGTTAAATTCTGAGTGCTAGAGGTTCAGACCATCATTCAAGTATTTGAAAGCTATGAAGTTTTTCTGTGGGAAAATTCACTATTTAAAAAATGTCATGTTTCATTTCAAGGATCTCCTGCCCTGATGCCTGTCCATGGATTGCTAGACCAAGCTTTCCTGATTTGCTTTATTTCAACTCAGTATTCAGAGGAAGATACTCAACTGATGGGGTAAATCATGAGGAAGGTTATAGAGAGCCACGTCCCACTCAGCTAACAGATTTTGTTTTGCAAAATGTCTCCCTTATTTATGGAAATTGCATGTTTTAAGGAGTAAAGTCTGACTTCATCCTCTCTTACCTGTGTGGTTTTAAACAAGTAGTTTAACTGTCTTTGCATTTGTTTCTTTGTCTGTAAAACTGGGTTAATATCACTCCCGTCCATTAGGATGTTACATTAAGTGAGGGTAACAATGAGAAGGTCTCTGCACAGTGCTTGGCATGGTATATTTCATTCACTAATCACTTATGGAGAATTCACTGCGTGCATCTTCTTTTCTAGCAGCTGTGAGGAAGGCAGTGAATGAGGCCAGTGTTGTCCTTGCCCTAAAAGAGAGAATCATCCCTCTCTCTTTGTCATAATCTCTGCAGCAGTTTTGGCCATCACCCCTGTGTGAAAGAAAAGGCTAATTACAAAGTCACAGGAAACTGCTAGAGGAGAGTTAACGTGGTTTCGGTTCATTTTCAGTCCTCCCCCCATGCTCTGTGGGCCCGAAATCGTGATTAATGGTGAGCAGGTAGTTCCCAAGCAGGCCGACCTGGTGAGTTAGGTGGCACTGTAATGGGGAGTTTACTAACGTTGGAAACAGAGGTTTCCTGTGTGCCATGACTGGGGGTGAAGACGGGGGTCTCCCTCCAGAGGGCACATTATCTACGAAGCTCAGCCCCTACAATGAGGAGCAAATGTTCCTCCAACGAGGATTCTTTTTAGAAAAAAATGGACAGTAGCATGATTAAGAGACTGTTTCCATCATAGTCTGTCTGAGATCTTTATTCTGATGCTAAATTTGCATAACACCATGCAAGGATTTTCTTAATCTCTGAAGAGCAGAAGTGATGATAAACCTAGTTCACAATTCCCAGAACTCATTCTAGTCAGCTCGTACATTTTTTTCTTGATCTCTGTTGCCTCAGAAAACCAAGTTTCAGTCTTAATAATTAAATTTCAGTCTTCGAATGAAGACACGTAAGGGTTGAGAGTTGGGAGTTAAGACTTGACAGTTGAAAAGTATTGAGTTAAGGGAGTTAAATCTTAAGTTAGGTTTAAGAGAGTTACACTGAAAGTTTAGTTAGAATTCAATGTGAAAGTAAGTTTTAAATTTGGCAAATTTTGCTCTCTCTCTGTCTGTCTGTCTGTCTGTCTGTCTTTCTCTCCCTGTATATGTTGGCTTTGATTTCTCTTGGAGCTTTCTGCGGCAGCTGCTGATCTGAGCTGTCCTAAACATGATTGTCACAAGGCAAGAGCAGAGATAGGAACATTCAGGTTCAGATGCAGCCGGCTCTCACAGGGTGGGAATTTTCCCAGCAAAGCTGCGGATTGATGGCTGCTCGGTGCCACCTAGGAGGTCATCCTGCCCCTCCCTCCCCCACCCACAGTAGTCCCCACCGCCACCTCCTTAGCCTGACCCACGAGAACATTTGTTAGGCAAACACTCTGCCATCTGCTGTGTAGCTGAGGCTTCCAGAACAGAACAGGAAACAGGTGTGGTGTCAAAGTAACTTAGTGAGCAGACAAGTCAGGAAGGGTTTGGAAAATAGCTTGTGATATTCTGAGCTTTGTTTTATCCATCCTGGGCCCTTGGCTCCTGGACCTGAAACGCCATGGCTCCTCAGGGCCAGTCCTGGGTAACCAGTTCAGACTCTGGGCTTGATAGCAGGTAGCTTGAGAGAACAGCGGGGACTGTCTTTTACTTGCAGAGAGAGTCAGGAATGCTGGCTTGAATGCCTCCTGGGGGTTTTCTGAGTATGCAACTCCTCTGCAGTGGCTCCCAGGTCAGGCGGCTGCTGCAGTGAAAGTGCAGGCAGAGCAGGCTTTAACCTGTTCTTTCAGGCGGCTTGCATTGCCAGAGCCGGTCCTCTTGGCAGATATGGCCTGGGTTTGTTTGGGCTTTTTTGTTTTGTTTTGTTTTGTTTCCTTTTTAAACTCCAGGAAACTTTTTTTTTTTTTTTTTTGCAGAAATGATGGCTGCAAAACTTTTTCTGTGGTAATGTGGTAATGTGTTCTCATTGTTTCTCTGTGCATATGTTATAGGTACAGCAATTCCTTCTTCTGTACAGGGGATATTTTCCAAGATCCCTGGTGGAAGCCAGAAGTCACAGGGAATACAGAATCTAGCATATACAATACTACATTTTTTCATATATCTCTATCATAAAATTTAAATTATAAATTAATCATACTATGGGATTAGCAACGACAATAAATATTTACATCTGTACTGAAATAAGAATTATATACAACTTACAAACTGTTTTTAGAATCTTCAGTTTAATGTTCTGAGACCACAGTTACTCATAAGTAACTGAACCATAGAAAGTAAGGCTGTAGGAAAGGAGGAACTGTGGTATTAATGAGTGAGCTTTTGTTAAGGGTTTCGGTGGTTACCTCATCTTTCGGTCAGTGTAGTGAGCACCTGTTTGTATTAAAGGTCACACCTTGTGTTTGTTCAGTAATTTACAGTTTATAAAATGCCTGACGTCTCATGCTTTATCTTGGTAGTTGAAGCAGAATAACACAGGGAGAAAGGCTTCAGAATCAGAATGGCACAGTTCAAGTCCGGCCTGTCTTCTTTGCTAGCTGTGTCACCAAGTTGTTTAACAGCTCCAAACTTTGGTTTCCTCCTCTGTTTAAGAGAAATAATGATGGTGATTGACTTCCTGGAGTTGTTACAGGAATCATACAAGTTAGGAGAAGCGCTGGACTTAACCCAGTGCCTCACAGGTAATATGTCTCAGTGAATGTTAGATGTAGAGAGTGGTAAAGCTTCACAGCTGCTGCCCCACCTCTCTGGCCTGTGGGCATCCAGTGAGTCAGCCTACATTTCCCATGATCCTCCCCTGTCCCGCTGGGAAATGACGACGGCCTGTCCACGCCCCCATACGATGACAGCTTCCACTCCCGTTTCTATATAAACCTTGAACATTTCCGCAATAAATGAAGACTTGATCGGATACTCGTCTTGTCTTCCTTTCTCTCTCCCCAGCCTTGCCCTCCCCCATCTCCATGCCCTCTCCTCGAGACCCCCATTTCTTTTAGGACCTGCAGTTAGATATTATCAGTTAATTATTAAAACTACTGATATTATTATTAATTTCTTCCCAGTATCCTGAGAAACAGATATGGTGCGAAGGATTTTATCATTTTAAAGATAACAGGTTCAGAAGGGAAAAAGGACTTGCTTAAGAGCTAGACTTCAGTGAATAACAGAACTGGGCCCTGAGCTGGGCATGTTGGTGCACGCTTGTAATCCCAGCACTCAGGAAACTGAGGCAAGAGAATCACCGTGAGTTTAAGGCCAGCCTGGGCTACGTAGTCGAGTTCAAGGCCAGCCTGTACTACGTAGTGAGACACTGGTTCAAAACAAAAAGAGAACTGAACAGGAAGCCAGGTACGACATCTTGAGGACCATGAAACTGTTGTGGAATTCAACTGAATCCATTGGTTTCAGTAATGTTTGCCTCATAACAATATGCCTAATAAGCTCCCCTACCAGCAACAGCTTTTTTTTTTTTTTTTTTTTTTTTTTTTTTTTTTGGCGGCATGAGGGATCTAACTCACAGCCTCACGCCTGCCAGACAGGCGCTTACGCCACTGAACCAAACTCCCTGCCCTAGTTTTTCGAGGCAGGGTCACACTATGTAGCTCAGGCCAGCCTTGCACTCCCATTGTAGCCCAAGCTGGCCTCTAGCTCACAACGCTCCTCCTACCTCAGCCTCCTGAGTGCTGGGATTAAGGGCGTGCGCCACCACGCCCGGCTCCCAGCAACAACTTTTTAAACACAACATTTATTTACCAGTGGTGGAGGAAGATGGTTCTGGAATCTTCTGTTGAAAGGAATTCTTCCAGAGTTTTGCTACCTGGCAAAGTACAAAGGTATCCCACGTTCCCCTGTTCTCAGGTTGACTCTCTTAAGTTAAAAATGCGTCACATGCTTCCATTGATAACTACTGCAGAATATTCACATTACTGTTGAAACAACCCGCTGCGGACAACTAACAGGTATCACTCTAGGAATTAAACTAAAAAAGAAAAGTAATGAGAAGACACTTAAACAGGACACAACCTCAGAGACCCAGCTCACCAAAGGCAAACCCAGGGAGCAATGAGGCTGGAAAATCCAAAGGCCCCTACAAGGTTTCTCTGAAGTCGTAACAAAGCAATTGAATGAGGCTCTGGAAAAAATGAAACCAGAAATTATCTGTCAAATAACCACAGATTTACCAAAATATACACCATGCTTAGTGATGTTAGAGTAGACACAGACAAAAACATAAGTGAGCTTAAGCAAATTATGTAAGTACAACACAGGAAGCAAATGGATTCCATAAAGCAGATTCAAGCAGATATTCAGAGGACTAAAAACTCCATTGAAAGTATTCAAAGCAGAATAGGACAATGTTAATCCCAGCACTCGGGAGGCTGAGGTAGGAGGAGCGTCGTGAGTTCGAGACCGGCTTGGGCTACAACGCAAGCGCAAGGCCGGTCTGAGCTACACAGTGCGACCCTGCCTCAAAAAACCAGGGCCGGGAGTTTGGCTCAGTGGCTTAAGCGCCTGCCCTGGCAGGTGTGAGGTTGTGAGTTCGATCCCTGGTGCCGCAAAAAAAAAAAAAAAAAAAAAAAAAAGAATAGGCCAATGTGAGGACAGGGTCTCAGATATTGAAGACAGGCCTGCAGTTAGTGACCAGGAAAAGAAAGATTTCACAAAACTAGCAAGGGAACGTGAGAAATCAATCCAGCAGCTGCCTGATGAGACAAAGAAGAGTAACTTAAGATTAACTGGAGTCAGTGAACAAGCAGGAGATACCACAAATGACATTAGAAGCATCCTTACAGACATCGTGTCAGAAAACTTTCCTGGTACAGAAAAAGAATTTGACATACAAATAAGTGAGGCATATAGAACACCAATTAGCAATGATAAAAAAAACTACTTCCAGGCATATCATAGTTAAGATTCCAGCAATACTGTTGAAATGTAGTTCCTCAATAACCAATGTTATATTTAAAACCAGTTGTGAATTGCTAGCCTAAAAGAGATGAGATGAACACCACTAAACAGGAGTGGTTATCTGCTTTGTCGGGTATTCTTAGCTCCTGGTGAAGAACTGTGTAAGTGTCAGTACCTGTCTTCCAAGGACTTGGAATTCTGTAGGAGAACTAAGAAACTTATGTCAATAACCAGAAACAAAAGACAGCAATCAATTGAGGAGGAAAAGTGAACTTCATGGGTCCTGGAGCTTAGGAGAGTTTCCTGGGTGTGGGCGAATTTGTGGCTGGGGAATGTTGTTCTAGGAGAAAGAAGATAATGCCAGAGGGAAACATTAGAGGTAGAAGCCAGAGATTGAATTGAATACATTTGTTTTTAGCGCTTAGCAAGTTATATTTCATAAACAAGCCAAACTTCTTATGGGTTGAACCACTAAAACCAGTCCTTGAGGAAGCATCTCACCAGCCTGACTGGGTGGGAAGAATGTCGTCTCCTGTCCTCGCTGCATCCAGAAGCATTTTCAGTGCTGTCACCACGCCTGGTCTGAGTCTGTCCTTCTGGTGCAGAACTGTGGTGGTGAATCCCGCACATCACTTACTCTGTGACTGAGTTGGGTGACATTGTCTGTGGCATAGATGACAGCTGCTACCTGTGTTGTATTTTTGCTTTGCTCTGCACAAAACATTATAGGAAAAAAAAAAATAGGAAAATACAAAGCAGTATTTTCTGTGGGAAAACTCTAATGATTTTTTAATAGAAACTAATACTTTGAGTTCAAGTATGAAATATTACATTCGGTCTTGTGTCTTGATTATTGCCTGTTTGATCCAGTTTCTGAGAAAATGGCTTTGTAGCGGTTTCCTGACAATCCTGATATGGTGTTAATATGCACTTCTAAAAAGCACTAGCAGGGAAATGGTTTGGCTTTAGTGGAAACTGTTCCCTTGATCCAGTTGATATACCCCAAAAATTAATTTTAGTGTCAGCATGCCTTTAAATTAAAAATGGCATCCCTATCCCTTTGGTAAATTCAATTTTGAAAGAAATTTTCAAATGTACTACACCAGGAAAATGGAATATAACTCACTCAAGGCAAGTATATGCCTTACTCTTGTGAGTTCTTTATGGCAGGGCAGTTCTCATTTACTAGGCTTCAGAGTAACCACTCTTCACCGAAAGGCAGTAGAAGAGGAAAGAGCTCTGGACCCTGGGTTCGGGATCTGGATTCTTGTCCTATACTGACTTGTTCTATTAGCTTGGACAAATCCTCCATTTTTTCCCTTTCTTTTTCCTCAGTTCAATTTTCCTCCTTTCTCTTACCTCCTTTTCAGTTGCAAGGATTCTTTCAGTTGCAAGTGAAAGATAATACCTGTTGGTTAAAGTAAACGAATAATTTAACCAGGTCATATCGTCTAAGAGTCCAAGGAAAGTGTACGACTTCAGGTTTGGCTTGATTCAGGGACTCAGGACCCAGAATACTGCTTTCTGTCTTGGACTCTTTTTCCACAAAGGGACTGGCCTCAGCCTAGGTGTGGAGGTGGCGGCAGTGAGTTGAGCCTTTTGGCTGACTTGTGTGTATAAAGAGGTACAGTGAGGTGGGTTTCTGAGGAGCACATTTGGGATCTGATCATAAAGAAACTCATGGGCCAGGGCCTGTTATCGGAATTTAATTCTGAAAGCATTCAGGATGCATTAGAAGAATGAGGGAGAGTCTGAGATAAAAGATAAATATTTCCTAGAAAAGAACATGGTAGTGAATAGGATGAGATTGAAGACTGTGATACTGCTCTAGTTTGAAGTGGCCCTTAGAGGCCCATATATTAAAGGTTTGATCCCCAGCAGGGTACTATTAGGAGGTGGTGGGCCGCAAAGTGGTAGGACTTAAGGCAAGTCCCTGAGGTCATCAGGGACATCCCTCAGAGGCCATGGGACCCCAAGCCCTTCCTCTTCTCTTTTACTTCCTGCCCATGAGAACAGCTTGACTCTACCACATGCTCCCCATCCTGGTGTCTGACCTGGTATATGACCTCCCTGTCCTGGTGTATGACCATCCTGGTGTAGGACTAAAACCAAAAGAGGCCTGACTGCCCATAGATGGAACAGGACAAAATTGTGAGTGAAAATCAAGTGTTTCTCTTTTTTGCTGATTATCTCAGGTATTTGTGATAGAGATGGAAAGTGGACTCCATAGATGCTGAGGAATCTACCTGCTTGAGGGTATAATAAGAATCAGGTGAGGCAAGTAAATTCGTAAGAATAATACATATAAATGAAATATAAAGTGCCATTAGCTGAGAGTATTGAGAATGTTCACACAGCAAGCCAATTCAGGTCAAATACATAGAGCAAACATTGGATGAAATACCTTTCTACTGGAAAAGTTCTTAGTCTCTTTTCTAAATACAGAAGTATCGTGAAGATTCTGTCTGGTATTGCATTTTACCTTATAAGATTTATTTTGCTTGTTCATTTTTGATTTTGCAGTACTGGGACTTGATCCCAGGGTCTTTGCACTGAGATACATCCTCAGTCCTTTCTTTCTTATTTTGAGCCTAGCTCTTTCTATGTTGCCCAGGATGAGCTGAACCTTGCAATCCTCCTGCCTAAACCTCCCAGAGGTCTGGAATTACAGGACTGCACCCCTGGCTTGGCTACCCTAAAAGCTGAAATTCAGATATCCTGTGACTGTTGGTTTGCCAAGTCAGATGATACTATAAAATATTCACCCATTCATTCAGTACTGACGGAGTAATACCTACTGTCCCTCAAAGCCCGGTCCTTTGTATACACTGCAAATAAAATGCATAGGGTCCCTGACCTTACGGAGCTGATAGTCTTCCAAAATCTATCAACTTTTAAGTTTGCTTAAATAATCTATCTTCATTTTTAAAATCGGAACTTATGGATGGATTATTTTTAGAGAAGACAACTGGAAAATGTAATTAATAACCCTATTCCATTCCAAACTCCTCTCAATGTTACTGTGTATTTTTAATTTTTTCATAAAAAATTATTTCCTGGAATCTTTGTTCTTGATTTATGGCAAAAGCTCTATAATGACTAGTTTTAAAATGATTTAATAAGGGAGCATTTTGCTATTCTTAGACACTGATCATTATAGTTGTGTTTGGGTGGCCCCCCCACCCCCATGCCTCATGTAATCATGGATGCGGCTAAGTCTGGCATTTGTGATTGGTTTGTAATCTGGCCCTGGGATTGGTGGTGTGAGTGCTGCACCTGCCCAGGGATGGAGCCAGCATACTGCGTAAGGGCAGAAAGAAGGTGTGTCTTTCCTATTTGGCTCGGTTAGCTCTTTGCTGTTTGTGGTGGCCATAAATCGCTGCCCCACCCATACCATCCTGCCTTGCAGTCAGCTGAGTATAGAACGAAACCTCCAAGAACTGTAAGAAATAAACCTTCTCTTCCCTAATTTTAGGCATCAGGTATTCTGCTTCAACAACGAGAGAAAAGTAACTAAGACACTGATAGATCACTCAAGTGTCATCTGTTAAGCCACTTAGGTCAATAAAAACCCTTCTTTGTTTTTCCCCAAGTGATCATTGAGCCAGGAAACACCAGCCTCTTACTTTGCTCATGCTGTTCTCTCTACTTTTGACTGTTGTGGATTATTATTAATTATTACTTCACAGTATTAGCCAAGAGTTATCACGATGCAGTAATGGTTAGGGTCCACAAAGATGAAATGCTCTAATTAGGGAGAAAAGTTGAGGGGTAAGCAATTTTTAAAGAGGATTGAGATCTGGTGAGTGAGACTAGGTTCTCCTCATGTATCACATACAATTTGAAATGCCGACTGCCTGCTTAAGCAATATACACTCTTTAAATGTGTTTCGAGATTTCACATTTTTGCATTTAATAGCTGATTTAAATGAACAGGGAACTGATGAAAACCCACAAGAAATAGAATTCATCAAGAATTCAGATGGCCCCTCTTTCTTTCTCATAATGCTCAGTAGCTCCCTGGGGACAGAAGGAGACCACATTTGGGAGATTTTTACAGTTTCTTTTCTGATTACAAAGGTGATCCTTATTCATTCATCAGTGAATTTTGGCAAATACAGAAAAACATAATATGGAAAATTAAAATTGGCTATAGTCAAGTTTATATTTTGGCTGATGTCTTTTGAAAACTTACCACCCAGAAAGACTTCATAGATCGTTAAAGTTTTGAACTATTTCCTGCTAGAGGTTAAAAGCAGTACAGCAGCATGAAAACAAACCTTTGCCAAGACTGTCTCTCCCTCTATCTCCTGACCCTTCCTTCCTCACTGCCTTATAGCCAAATGAGTCCCTTTACCAGGAAAACTGCTATGGGAAGCAAACCTCTGTAGTGTGTCTGCTTGTCTCTAATGTTTGTGAAAGTCATTTTGATATGATAGTATGTGCAAAGCTGAACACAATTTGTTTAAAATAAAGCTTTGGCAAAACAGTCTGGAAGCATCTCATTTCCCTGTGATCTACTGTGTGCAAAGATACCCAGTGCTGGGAGGACCCACTTCTTGCTAAAGGGGCAAGACGTGATCTTACTTTCTGCCTCTCACACAGTTACTGATTTTACAATAGAAATAGCAGATTCTTTACCCTGTATTTTGCTATCTCAGATTCCAATGTCCAGCCTCAGAAACTGTACCATGGATGGTGAGGCAGGGGTTCAGAATGACCGTGTGTCTCCTGGTCACCTGTGGAGTTGAAAGCCTAGTGTCTTGCTCTACACAGAATGGATGCCATCTTAGTTATTTTTCACTCATTGTCGAGACAAAATATCTGATACCCAAAATTAGGAAAGGAAAGGTTTATTTTTACAGTTTCTCGGGAGTTTTAGTTTACAATTAGTTGGTTCCAAGTCAGCATGGGGTGGCAGGGCTGCTGTTCATGGTGGCTGCAAGCTGCAAGGCACGCTGGTGAGAGAGAGAGAGAGACAAAAAGGCCCACCTTCCCTTACACTGTATGTCAGCTCCACCCCTGGGTGGGTACAACACTGACATTGCCAATCCCGGCACTACAACAAACCAAACACAAGCAAGGGCCAGACTTAGCCCCATCAAAAGTATGTGAGGACTTGGGGGTACATAGCATATCACCCAACACATTCCACCCATGGACCCCCAAGGACTCATTTATATCCTTGCTACAAAAGACATTTAGTCCATCTCTTAAAGTTGTCAAAGTCCTAGCAGTTTTAGCATTGCTGAAAAGTCTTAAGTCTCAAATCTCCTTTGAGATCTATGGCAAATTCTTATCTGTAATCCCCTGTATAAATGAAAACCAAGTTAAGCACTTTTAACATATAAAGGCACAAGATAAACATTACCATTTTAAAAGTTACAAAGAGGAGAATACAAAGCATTGGAACCAAAGCAAGTCGAAAATCCAGCAGGGCAAACATTAAGTCTTGGAGTTCTCTGCTCAGCATCTGAAGCAACCTGGTTACAAGCTCCAACAGGCTTAAGTGATTTCACCCCTGTGACACCTTTAGGGGTCTTAACTTCCATAGCTTTCCTTGGATGATCCACGTTTCTTGGCTTTACCCTTACATTTTTATACATTGCTCTCTGCAGGCGAGGTGGAAGGTGCCTTAGCCTTTTTTTGTACTTAAAACCAGCACCACGTGGATGCCACCAAGGTCCGCTGTAGGCTGGAGCAGTAGCCAGGCTTTCCTCTTTCTTGGCTGTAGGGGTCGACTCCCTGGAACTCTGAGCTCTCTGAACCTGATTGTGAGGAACAACTTTTCTACGCTGCTGTTCTGGAATCTGGCCCAGCCACCTCCATTTTGGGACATGGCATGGCCTCTGTCGCCACTCTGGGACAAGGCACTCTGCGGCTTTTGGTCACCACTCTGGGGCAGGGCACTCTGTGGCTTTTTCCTCTGAGTAAACTCTTTTACTTTTGAAGGCCTGAGGCTGCAAAGGCTGGAGGCCTGCTGCTTCCCAGGATGCCCCGAGGCCATCTTTTTTATTTCTTTGTTCCTTCTCAGCAATCAAGGTCTCAGCTTCGTCTTTACAGTCCATAGCTTCCTGGCCAAACTCACGTTTTAAATTGCCTTGTTGGGCTCCTTGCTCTTTATTCGCAACATAAATCTGGCTAAGAGCCCCCAACAAAAGCCAGGCCACCATTTTAACACTAGATTGCCTGGAAATTTCTCTCTGTATAGTAATTAGTCCTTTGCCCTTAATCTCAGTCTCAGCAAAGTCTTTGGGCACAGACAGAATGCAGACAAACTTTCTGCCAACCTGTAACACATGTTGTCTGGAGTCCAACCACCAATGCCGTCCTGCTTCCCAGCAGAAACCTCCTGAGCCTGGTCTTTACCAGCAGGCTTTCTATCAGCCTTCTGGTCTCCTGAGCTCTGACCAGAATCTCCCATACAGAACAACCTAAGCTGTTCCAGCTCTATGCATGTAGGTGACATCTCTGAACCTTTCCAAACTTTCCCCGCAAGCCATTTCCAAAGGCTCTTGAACCACATGGTCAGGAATAGTCACAGCAATGACCCCACTCCTGGTACCAAATTCTGTCTTAGTTATTTTTTGCTCGTTGTTGAGACAAAATACCTGATACCCAAAATTAGGGAAGGAAAAGTTTATTCTTACAGTTTCTTAGGAGTTTTAGTTTACAATTAATTGGCTCCAAGTCAGCATGGGGTGGCAGAGCTGTTGTTCATGGTGGCTGCAAGCTGCAAGGCATGCTGGTGAGAGAGAGAGAGAGACAAAAAGGTCCACCTTCCCTTACACTGTATGTCGGCTCCACCCCTGGGTGGGTACAACACTGACATTGCCAATCCCGGCACTACAACAAACCAAACACAAGCAAGGGCCAGACTTAGCCCCATCAAACGTATTTAAAGACTTGGAGATACATAACATATCACCCAATACAGATGCTAAGACCTTACATGACTTGCCAGGGGCCAGCAGAGGCTTGGGATCAAGAAGTAATGTGGGTAGAAACTGTCATTTCCTCCCTCTGAACTAGTCAGAAAGCTGCATACCATATTCTCCAAAATTTTCAGGAGATGGGAGCTCATGATCCCCTCCGACAGTGACACTGTCTGCTAGACTAGGGAGAGAAAGGTCTGTCCCAGCATTAGAATGTCTGTTCCTCCTAGAAGGAAGGTACTAGAAGGCAAGAACTGTACCCATTCACCAGTGCTCACTCATTTGAAACTATGTGAGGTTCATCCATCTACCCAGAGCATCCTGAAAGCCTGAGTCTAAAGGTGAAGGGCAAGGCTGTCTCTCCATCTCTGCCTCAGTTGCATTCAGCATGGGCAATTAGACAATACTTACAGTTCTCATTCATATTCATTGACCTGAAATTATGCACAGTGCCTGCCAGCCTAGGAGGCAGAATGTGTCTCAGAGTGGCCCATCAAATACTACCTGTCCTTTGCCTTGAGGGCTTTGCCTCTGTTTCCTCCTCCTCTAGGACCAGCGCAGCATTCTACCATCTTGGAGCGCTGCCTTACTCCTGCTTATTTAACCCTTTCAGAAATCAAGCAGTCCACTCAAGCACCACCTCCTCAGGGAAGCCAGCCCTGATCTCTGGAGTGATTGCTCCTTTATTTCAATGTTCTCATTTCAGTTTGAGGCCCCTACTGTGTGCATGTGTGATTGTTTGGCTAGAATTAATTTTCTCCACTAGACTATAAGCTTATGAGAACAAGGGATTTGTTTACCTCTACTGCTTATTAGAGTACCTTCCACATAGAATGAGCTCAGAAAATAGCCAAGCAAACAAATGAAGAAACCAATAAAAGGACAGATGCATAGATGAATAGTTGGATGGGCAGATACATGGGTAAATAAAAATGAATTAGATGTGCTGTTATTATGATGTTTAGGAATAGGATCTATTTATTTTAAAAAGAAATACTTTGCAATTGTATTTTATTTGATCATGATATACCAGAACCAACAATAACTTTTGCCTAGGCTTAAGGGATCAAAGAAATACCAAAGAATGGAAAGGCAGGAGAGTGATTCATGGAGCTTCTTAAATTTTTAATCCCACTTTTAAAAGGTAAAGTCAGATATGCTCTCAAGCTGTTTCTGCATTTTTAACGAAGATAACTTTGGAATATTCAGCACTGAAGGTGACCTACAGGATCTTTGATTGGGTATCAGAGGCTACCTTAGCATTTCTTATTCTCTGTTCCTTCTAGATTTCTAGGAAGAGTCAGAGCCTCACACTTTTTACTTAAAAAGTGCATATGCATCCCCTAGAAATCTCCCAAATGTGTGAAATAATTACCCAGGAGACAAAAGAAAAGGACTCCTACAGTCAGTTATTCATTCAAGAATCTGCGTGAGGCATTGTTCTGTGCGGGTCAGATTATGACTTGTTCCCCCTTTCAAAATATATTTCAAGTTACATTATTAAAATGCACCATAAGGCATCTTTGTATAGAAAATCAAAAAATAACTTCAGATGGGCCAGACATCCCAAGTACCCCAAGTTTTTCATTTTTCCTTGAAATGGCCCTTCACTTTGAAAAATATAAGTAGGCCACGGAGAGAAATGCCTAATGTGTATTTCTTCTAATAGCCCCCAAACTCTTCTTTCAAATTACTACAAAAGCAATTCAGCATTTTTAGTGCCAGATTGATGAAAACAAACAAACAAAAAGTGCATATTAAGCTTTCCTGATTAATTAAAGGCAGTGAAGAAAAAGTCATCCCAGCTCAAGTTTATGAAAACAAATAATGCTCAGAAATGAGCTTGCAGTCTAAAACTGGGTGCTACTGTGTGTTAATTCATTTGCCTTTGCATTGGGTATCCTTGCCCCAAAGTGTTAAAACCACTAATTACTGTTAGGTTGCAAGAGAGGGGAAAGTCCTAAGACTGTGAATGTGATTTCAAGTTACAGTTGGAAAACAACTTGAGAAAACTGGAGAAACAATTTTGCTTTTGTTCCATGAGACAAGGAAGGTGCACTAATAGATCAACCTCAGCTCTAATTCTTAACCTCATTCACAGTCAAATTCACTTATCCCCAGTGCATGATGATCTGGGTCAACACAATAAGCCACTGGAATGATGAAAACTCTTAGGGTTTCAGAGAAAAATGTATACTGGAGCACTTTCTCACACCCCGAGCCCCCTGGTCTCTGAGGGAGATCAGGTACCCTATCTGGGTGACGGGCGATGAGAATGGTTCTGGGTAAAGTCACAGGAGTAGAAGGAAAAGTGAAGAGAGGTAGGGAGAAGATAATATTTGGGACTTTAATTCTTCTTTCTACTTCTAGTGTTTTTTTAAACATGGATGTCTGATTTATTTCACTTAAAATTATATTCTCAAAGTGCATCCATTTACCTAAAAATGCCTCAAGTTCATCCTTCTTTATGGCAGATTGCTACTCCATTGTATACAAAAGCTACATTTTCTTTATCCATTCCTCCCTTGATGGGCATATGGGCTGCTTCCAAGATTTAGCTATTGCAAGTGGTGCTGCTATAAATATGGGTGTGCATACATTGCTGTGGTATGGTGCTTTAAAAAAAGCTTCACGCTTTTTATTACTGCGTATTTGTTATGCATAGTGATCACTGTATATTTAGTGCTTTTTAAACAATCCTTCCAAAGGCAGTGTTTTTTGAGTTTTACCTAAGCAATTTATTGCTGTTGGGAATTTCTCAATTGCCTTAAGGATGTGAAGAATTCTCATTCTTCCTTGTTTTTGTTTCATTGTTACTGTTTTTATTTGTGGGGGGGATCTGTTTTTGTTTTTGGCATTTTTTTAAAGATGATTTTTGGTTTCCTGAAGAAGTCAGGTGATACAGTTTCAGTGTTAACAGCTATGACTTGAACCCTACTTTGCAGTAGTTTGTTTGTTTTAGCATCACGGTCACTGATTAAACTGGAGTAGGCTCTTTATTCCTTGAGATGTGCAAGGAACAAAGGAAAAGATGCCAGGTTAATTTCCTTCTTCTTCCTCCTGCCCTTCCCCCTCCACTTCCTCCTCCTATTCTGTTTCATCTTCATCCTTTGTGTGCTGATATCTCTCTATCCAGTGCCTACACTCCCTCTTCCTAGCTCTCCCTTCTCCTCCCTTTTCTTCCTCTCTCCTTTTCCCCTTCTCTTTTTTCTCTCCTTTTTGCTCTCCCTCTCCCTATCTCCTTTAGGATGATGTGGTACTGAGGTGCATACATTTATCATGGATGCCAAATAGGCTTCCTGTTGAGTATCAGCTCTGGAGGATCAGTCTGGACTGATTGAGAAAGTGTGCGTGAAGGATTCTGAGGCTGGGTCCGGACTGAATGAGAGTGAGTGAGCTTGGGTCAGTTAATGGGCACATGCCCTTATATTTGCTCCCCCTGCTACCAAGAATACACATCTCATCTAAATTCTCACAGACATTTTATTTTCTGAATATTTAAAAGATTCCTTGTAGCTAAGGGACACTTCGGAATTTGGATTCCTTTCCCTGAGACAGGAGGTGCCAAATGGCGGAGATGAGCAGAACAAATAAAATTGAGTTTTAGCCAGTTCTAAATTATGTACATAGATGTTCAGATGAGATAGAATTGCATTATTTGTTTATTTATTTTTTCAAAATAGTTATAACTTGCCTTTACTCAAACATATGGCTTATTACTTTCTATAAAAGTGTTATGGTTTATTTAAAGCAACAGTCGACAATCCATTAAAGTTCTACAGATAGCCCTCCGTGTGTAGAGTTTTGGCTAATACTTTGCTTTACCTGCCCTGTGTAGATAAAATGAAATCCTGTACCATTTGAAAGGCAGAGTGCTTTGTGTTTGAAATAGAGATCAATTGGTCTTTACAGGATGCGCTTGAAGTCACTGATGCCAGTTCAGTCCCCAGATGAGCAAATTAACTTCCGTCCTTTTCATGTCCAGAATCTGCATACTCTATTCAGCCGTGGAAGTTAGAACAGGCAACTCTACAGTAATTTGGGTACACACCACCACAGAGAAGACGTTCCCGAAACGTTTTGTCAGCAGCATTGATCTCACTGTCCTGTAATATAAACTATTCCCTTCCAATATCTGTCTGATTCTTCCACTTCCTGATTCTAACTAACTGAGTTGTAGACCTCAGTACACCTAGTACTAATGACTCTGCTGTGACTCTTAATGTTAGGAACTACATGACAAGCTGGTGCTGTGAACAGGATTATGATACAGAGCCCACTCCACCAATCCTAGTTGCGCTGGGTATTACATAAGAGTAATCTTAGCTTCATCCCTCTCAGCCTTGCCAGGACCTAGAATACTCATACACAATCGGGACTTGGTAAGTAGTTGTTTAATAAATGTGTTCACATTTTCACAAACGTGAGACTCACCCAGTTTTGTACTCACTGAAACTTTTGTACTACATGTGCCTTTTACTCCACATGGTCAGGCTCTCTCTCACCAGGGCAGGGAGTCATCCTATAGTACTAGGAAGTTATTGATTCTAGTTGCAGCCCTCAGTCAATGACAAGTGAAGTTGGAAGATAAGCCCCCTTTCAACGTCCTTCTTTGTGAGAGAACTCTCAAGTGTGTTCCACGTTGTCTCCTTGAGACCCCCAGTAGACTGAGTCCTATTTGCTTGAAGTGCTAATCTGCTTATAAGTACATCTTGTAGCAGGTTTGAGGTTTCTTCCCACTCCTGTCTTACTTTTTCCACTCCCCTAATAGTATTCCTGGGGACCATCTCTCAGTCCATTTCTGGAGAGATTCTTGTCTCAGGGTCTGCTCTGGGAGAACCCGGTCTAAAGCAGTAGCAATAGAGTTATGGGAGCATGGGTGCTCTGTGCATCTGCTACTGCAGCTGGAAAAGCAGTTTGGTACAGTGCAGTCAGCTTTCAGTGAGCCAGGATTTCCATCTTGATATATTAAGGACGCCATGCTACTTAAGAAGAGGAAAAGAATTTTTATAGAAAAGTTGGATAATATTGATCTTCTAAGAACTCTAATGCAGTGTGGGCTTGATTAAGCATAATTTATAAATTGGTGTTACTTGCTCTGTCATCTCACTATATGGAGGCAACTAGTCTGCTCAGCACCTGTTCCTTGCCTGAGAATGACACAGAAATGGATAGCTGACCAAAGCCGTCTCTCTCGGCTTGCTGGAGACTTTCGTGGTTCCAGTCACTCCCCTCTGGCTCTCCCATTCATCAGTAGTTATGGGGTTGAGAGCTCCCTGAGAATCAAGTTCTCCAGCCAAGTCGTTATCTTCCTTCTGTGACAGTGCAGTTAACACCCTGTGTCAGCCCTGCCTGACCATTCCTGAGTTGTGTTTATGGCAGCCGATAAATACAGCCCTCTTTTTGGTAAAAACAAACAAACAAACAAGCAAAACGGTACACTAACATTCAACACACAGGGCTTCATTTATCATCTTTTCCTTGTTTCAGTCTCTAATTCACTACTACAAAACTCATGGTTTGGTAATGGTGCCATTAACATATATCAGCCCCCGAGAAGCTCTCAGAATCTGAGAGATAGGGCTCTGGCTGGTGTGCTCGCGTAGACTCACCCCCTTCCTGTGTGCAGTGGTGCCCAGGATGCGCGAGGTTGCTTCAAGTCTAATTGTGTGCTTTTGATATATTTATAGTTAGCCAGAGGTTCAGAGTTCCTCCATTCTGCAAGAATTGGTCTACTCCAGAAACTGGGCACACTATCCCAAGAGCAGATTAACAGAGGCAAAAATTCATCCTGAAATATTCCTAAAGCAGTGTTAGTTATCAATGACATCATTCACTTTAGCTGAACTGATTTGTGTTACTTCTATACTGTAATGAAGTACTATAGGAGCTTCAGTTCATTTGCCATAAATACTGCACAGAAAACAGTGAAATAATTTTATTCTTCTGTGACTTAACAATGGAATGAGGAGTTTTTTGTTGCTCTAGCAGCTGCAATTGGATGACAGAATATCTGCATCTTTTCTTTTTTCTTTGGAACTGTGATCTTCCAGGAAGTTTCTGGAAGTTCCTTTGTGTTTGTTTAAATATTCTAAGAGGACTTACAGTTCCATCTTCTTCTCTTCAGTCTGTGCAAGTTATGGCATTATTGAGCAAAGAGACCCATGCATCACTATTTATTCAGCTAACGTGATGTGAAGAGCTCTGTTTGAATAGTCTGCTTATCTCTTCCTGTTGTTGCTACAGAGACGTGGGAGCCAGTGGTCCTCAGCATTCAGGGGAGACCTGTTCAGAAAAAAGTGAAGTCAACTAATTGTTAATATTGAGTCAATAGTGGTTTACTGGTTTTTTTTTTTTTTTTTTTTTTTGGCTGACCCTGGCAAGAATGTAAATAAATAGATGCCTTGAATTTTGTGTGATTCTATTCCTATCATAAAGAATAATTTTAAATTGACCACATCAGGTTTTTTTGTGTGAGTTCTAAAAATCTAAAAGTCTTCGAGTAGATTTGAGGTTTATTTAGTATATGTGGGCCATTTCACATTGTTTTGTATTCATTTAACTTCACTATTTGACCATTTACCGTTTTAAAACTCTTTAAAATTCTTAATTATCGAGGGCATCTGTTTGCCTTAATGTATAGCCACCTTGATTTTTTTTTTTTCTCTGAAATGTAGGGAATGTGGGACAAGTGTCAGGCACCAGTGTGTTATCTATAGGTTTGGCAATTCAGCAGGGCACTGCCACTGTGGGAATCTACTGAAAGTATTTTTCAGGTCCCCACTGATGGCCTACTTATTTGTAGCATGAAATCAGAGACTTCAGTTCAAGGACAGCGGTAAAATTTGGATATAAAATTTGTCACTGTAGCAATGGCCCATTTTCATGAGGCCATTTGCCTTATGTTGACTTAGCTGGGTAGTCAGCTAGAAAAATAGGGATTATCCTGAGACTTAAAAGGAAGTTTACAGTAGAACAGTGTTAAGTACTCTTTAATACAGGACCATAAGATGTATGGAAAGTTTAATCCTTTGAGATGAAATTTTGAAATATATTTATGGGTCTTTAGGAAGAAACAGAAAGGAGAGTATTCTGTCAAGTTCCATTCCCATGAAATGTTCTAAGAATTTTTATATGCTTACAGTAATTAATTTTACTTTGCACAATTAAACATTTTCAGACTTATTTAACCAGGAACCACTTTTTTTGTTGTTGTTAGGTGTTTGTTTGTTTGTTTGTTTGTTTTTGTGGCACCAGGGATCGAACTCACAACCTTGTGTCTGCCGGGCAGGCGCTTAGGTCACTGAGCCAAACTCCTGGCCCTGTTGTTGTTGTTGTTGTTAGTGGTAGATTTTTTTGTTGTGGTTGTCTATAAGAACAAAAATGCAGAAAATTGCGCAGGTGCCTGTGGCAATATAACCACAGACATTTGCAAGAGACATTATTTGAAGGTTTGGCAGAATTTCATTTTCATAGTTTAAATTATATTTAATTTTAGCACAGTGGAAGTTACAGAAAACAATGTTAATGAGTTCAGACTGCTATAATAAAATGCTACAAACTGGGTAATTTATAAACAAGATACACTTATTTCTTATAATCCTGGAAGCCCCAGATGAGGGCACCGGCAGAGCCAGTGTCTGGCAGGACTTCCTTCCCCATTCATAGATACTGTTCCGTGCCTTCGCATGGCTGAAGGGACCAGGCAACTGCAGGAAAGGTCTCCTTCCCTCCTCCTAGTAGGGGCCTCACGTGGCCTTGGCTTCTGGTGCTGAACTGGGGGACAGGATGCCACCCAGACAACTTGGTGGTCCAGAGAGCTTTACCAGAATTGAAACCCTTTCTGTGCACTTATCACATCCCCTCCCCAACATACATAAACCCCTGACATTCCACGGCACAGCAGAGACTGTAGAGTTACGGACAGTTACAAGATCCTCTCACTAAAACAAGGGCACTGAACCTTCAGGAATTTGATAAACTTAGATCCTTGTTCTTTATTTAAGTGAAGAGCACAAATGCCTACTTTTTTTTTTCTTTTCTCTCTCTCTTTTTTTTCCCCCTCTCAGTGCTGGAAATCAATCCCAAACCCTTACGCATGCCAGGGAAGCACTCTACCACTAAATTAGATCTCCAGCCCTTTTTAGTCTTTATTTTGAGTTAGGCTCTCACTGAGTTGCCCAGACTGGCCTTCACTTTGTGATTCTCCTACCTCAGCCTGTCCAGTAGCTGAGATTACAGGTCTGTGCTACCACACGTGCCTGGAACACATACCTGGAACAGAAACAAAGGCCTACCTTTGTGTGCTACTTACAGGAGTTCAAGAATCTCCTATTGTCCATTCAGTCAGCTTCCTCGGACCTCAATATGCGGTAGTGAAGCTACTTTATAATTAAAAAAAACAAAAGTGGAGGGGGGATAACGCTCATGCCAGTATCCAAATATCCTTATTTGTGATGACCATCAATAGCTAGAATGATGAATTAATACAGAAAGTTGGATTCGGTTTCTTTAGACAGTGTCAGCGGTAACACGTAAGTACAAAAGGAGGAAAAGAGCAGTGTCAGCCCAAGTGGTGTTTTAGAGTGTCTCTTCACCGGGGAAAGAGCACTTACAAAAGATCCAGATTTGTTAAATTAAGAAGAGTCAATATGGCGTGCTTGCCATCTGTCAAACACATTAAGTTCTCTGCGGAGCAGTGCTGTCAGCTGACCTTAATATGTCGGGAAGTACTGGAGAAGATCTGCTGCTTTGACTCGCAGAGTTTCTTGAAGCTACTATTGAGAAAATGCTGCCTTTAATTCTGATTTTGATGTGGGAGTATAGTAACACTCATTTTCACAGATTCTTTGTTGTCAAAAATGTGTCCTTTAGTCCTTGGGCTCACTCACATATGTGCAGGTAGACAGAGCAGTCCCACCACATCTTATCCTAGGTTCTAGAGTTTCTGTGCCCCATTGACTCAAAAAGATCAGTAAAAGCGTAAGGTTCCTAAATGAGCTTCACCAGGGCTTTCTTACCTGTGTCTGAGATGTTTCTATTAAGGAAAGATTTTTGGTATCCAAGGAAAACAAAATGATCCCAGGGGCTTCTCTAAAGTGTTTTATACCCATAGCTGGTATTTTGCAAACTGCTTTCCTCTCCAAAGACTGTCAAGCAATTTATAAGGTCTCTACTGTAAACATTTTCAACTAAGCATCTTGTTTTCCCTGAATCTTGGAACCAGAAACACATGCAAAATATGTGGTAAAAATGCAATGAGGAAAATGCTAACTTACAGAGCATCTCTGGCTTTCATGAGGAAGCCGGTAGCGTATTAGCTGCACAAAACAATCGTGAATCTGAAACACCACTTTACTTCCATGGTTCTTCGTGCACAAGCCCGTGGCAGAGGTCTTTCTCTGTGCTTCTGGGAGGCACCTTGGAATCCTGAGTGGGTCCTAATTCTGCAGTGTTTCGGCCTCAGTGTAACCTCTTCAGCCACACGTATCAAAACTGTCCTTAGACAGCAGGAAGGCAAAGGGTTGTCAGAAAGAGCAGTGTTCTCATGGTGCCACAGAATAGGCTGGCTGCATCTGCCCGCTGAGTTTCACGGCCTGCAGAAGCAGAGGGGTTATTCACTGAGCTGTCTGTTGGGGTCATACTTGCTTCTCGCTACCCTGGCTCCCCATATTTTCTTTGGGGACTAGAACTTTGTAGGTAGGCTGTAACTCATTCTGCTGGGTGGAATTCAGTCTCACAAAAATCCAGGCCTCTGAGTTTTAGCCTTGTTTAGGTTTCAGGTCCTTCTAAGAAGCATTAGGCCTTCTGAGAAAAATGTATCTGTGTCTTACCTGTTAATTTCTCAGTCATTTCCCAGCATGTGAAGTCTCTGTACCCCTAATTCTTCCCATCCTGAGTTCATACAAACACCCGTTTGCTCTAAGCTTCCATTTAGATGCTGGTTCAGGTTGATTCAGACAACTAAGAACGCTAAGAGGTGAATAGGAAAGCACTAGCTAATTAACTAGCTGTTTAACTATTCCTTTCTCTAATATTTATAGTTTGGCTCTTATCGACGTTTTAAATATTCAGATCATAGGTATAGCTAATTATACATGAGTGATTTTAGGGCTCTGACTAAACATAGGGGTGCCCTTGGTATCTCATATTGTATTTTCCTTCTCAGGAAGAATCAAAGCACATTAAATCTTAAACAAAGACCTAGTTTATGATTGAACTTACCCAAATTTACGGGGCAAGCTCATGGACCATCGCTTGTGGAAGTGGGACAGGCTTTGGAGTGTGGGTACAGACTGCAAATTATTAACCATGTGCCTACAAGTTGCTTTGCCTGTTTGGGGGCCTCAGTTGCCTCTGGTGTAAGCTGGGATTCTTGCCATGAGATTATTATGAGGATTGACTTGGACTGCACATGCAAGTCCAGTCATAGTAGTGTAAGCAGCAAATTATTTAACACACTGGACTCTTTCCAGATAGTATCCTTAACTCAGAATATTATTTCCATCCTTCTTCTAAGAAAGATTAATACTTAGAATATAACTGAGTATTCTGAATATTCCAGTTATATTTCTCTTGTTGGTGCCACTGTGTCTGTATAGTGTAATAGACAAGATAATTAGTGCTATCAGCTACTCAGTCTAAAAAAAATAACCTTGGGAGATTATTAGATAAGAGGAAGGGAATAAGACGGGAGGGGGAAAGAAGATTGAGAGAGTAAGGAAGACTGAGTATGACCAAATATGTCATATGTGTGTATAAGAGTGCCATAATAAAGCCCAATACTAATAAAAACATATATAGTAACTCCCTGATTTATAGACATTCAAGCTGCAAACTTTCAGATAAGAATGGACTTTGAATTACAAATGTTTGTAGATGTGAACAAATCTCAGCATTTTAAGGTAACTGTAAAAGTAAAAATAGTTCATTCACAGTTATATAGTACTGTACTTGTACTATACCATCTTTGCAAGGTAACTATAAAAGTAAAATAGTTTTAGTAAAGTAAAATAGTTTATATACCGTAAATATAGTAGAAGTAAAAGTAGTTTATTTATAGTATTTTTCATGTGTGTTTGGTTTTTTTATGCTTCACATTGTATATTTGTGTCAAAGGTTTATAAGACTCACTTTGTCAGACTTATGAAAAAGTCCAATTCTTTTTTTTTTTTTTTTGGTGGTACCGGAGATCGAACTCACAACTTTGTGCCTGCCAGGCAGGCACTGAAGCCATTGAGCCAAACCTCTGGCCCTGGTTTTTATGTGGTAGGGTCGCACTATGTAGTTCAGGCCGGCCTTGCTCATATTGTAGCCCAAGCCGGCCTCGAACTCACAATGCTCCACCTACCTCAGCCTCCCGAGTGCTGGGATTAAAGGCATGTGCCACCATGCCCGGCGGGAATCCAATTCTTGAAAGTTCTTTGGGAATGGAACTTACTTGTAAGTTAGTGATTTATCGCTTGGTTTATTTGACTCTTTAAAGTGTAAGGTCTTTTGTTCTGGGATACAGATAGATATGTATAAATACATCCAAATCTGGTTTAAGAGATTCTCTTTGCTTTAGATCTGTTAAACAGGACTATGGAAGGGTGCATATTCCAATGTTTAACTGTTTAACTGTTAGATAATCCAGTGACTGCGTCTTGGTTGATGCTAGCAAAATGTTAAGTTAAATCTAGTTTGTATGTTATAACGTCTTTGACACCTGGAAAATAGGCTCTGTTTTTGTTGTTCTTGTTGTTGTTTGTTTGTTTGCTTGTTGTTTCTTTGACCCTTTTTCTTTGTTATGACAGTGGCAAACTGTGAATTCCTCAACTGTGGTGATATGACCCACTGGCTTTATTTCAGATGTTCCCAGGATGCCTACTTTTTTGCTAAAACTAAATCAAAAAACACTGGGAAAGGAGAATAAATTGTAGTTTTCTTAGCAAAGAAATACTTCACCTCAAGTGTCTTGATAAAAAGCCTTGATAGAAGACATAGCAGGTTGGAGCCTAAGGGTACTTACCTAGTGGCCAAGTCCAGACCATCAGAAGACTTATGATCTGGAGAAAAACACTCTTATTTCACATGGGAATCAGTTGCATTGCCTGTAAAATGAAGGTTTGGATGTCTTTTGGTTCTTGGGCACTCCCCATGGTCAGCTGATGGAAGTTATATACCACTTGTATGGCAGAAGCACATTCTCAGCCAATTTGGTCAACTACTTGACACCTTTCAACTCCAGTCACATTCAAAGACCCCTCAATGACATGCAGCCCCTCAATTAAGATCTCCTCATGCACATTAGATGTGCTTCTAAACCATGTCTGGATCCAAGATAATCACAGATATATCTTGCATACTTTTTCTCTTGCTTGAATGATTGACCTCTGAAGGTCAGGATTCTTTGTTGTGTTAGTTTACCAGCACAAAGAAGAATGAAGAGATGTGATTTCACTTGACATTTTGAAATGACTGGCCTTTGAGTCCAAACTGAATTCACACTATCTTCTTAATATTTCTTGGGTAGACCTGAAAATTAAGATATTTGGAAAGTACTTAGGCAAATTTAGATTTGCTGTAGGTAGATTTCAAACATTAGATTTGTTTAATGGATTGTGGTTGGAGATGAGAGAAAGAGGATATTAATGTTAGAATTTTATCCTTCACACCTCCCTCTCTGCCAGTTCTCTTTCCTTATGACCACTCTGATAAAAATATTGAACTTCCACTTTTCTGGTTCATAGAACAAAGTTCCTTTAAAGCATTTCCACTTGTTCTTATCATTATTTGAGGATTTTTTTTTTGTATTTGAAACTTATGTTGAATATTTCAACACATTAAGAATGATATTTGCTGCTGTGGTACATGCCTGTAATTCCAGCACTGGGGAGGCAGGCAGATCAAATTCAAAGCTAGCCTGGGTTACATAGTGAGTTTGAGATCAGCCTGAACTACATAGACCATGTCTAAAAAAAAAAAAAAAAGGTGTTTGTTGATTGTTAGCATACTTTTAGGGGTGTTTTGGATTTGGCCAAATTTATTCTTTCCTGGGATGTCAGCACTGGGAAGAGAAACTACTTTGGCATTACTGAAAGAATTTGCTCACCCAGATAGAAGGCTGCTGCTGTTGGCAAGGTTTTCAAAAAGTTACCTTTGCCAGGGCATTGTATCCAGTACTTTTCAGAAGCCATTTGCTTTCATCTTTATCCCACTCTATGCTTAGATTCAGTTAGTACCTCCATTTCCCAGGGGAGGAAACTGAGGGTCAGAGGAGCTTAAATGTCCAAGCTCACTTAGCTGATACATGATAGATTTGCATTTGAATCCAGGTGCATCTGAATGGGGAATGCACACTGGGCTGTCGTGAAGGTTCCCAGAGCAAGGGGAATAGCTGAGGTCTCACGCTCTAGGAGTATACTGGAAATGTAGCAATGGAATCAGAATCCACAGTCATAGAATTGGGGTTGCTAGCACAGCCTATTTCCCACCTCACCTTGTGATTTTCCACACTTCATCACCAGTTCTGTGTATACTGAGGTAAATATTTGTTGCTGTCTGGCACCCCAGCTTCATAGAACCTACCTTAGCCAGTTTCACTCCTTTTGAGGCTAACACTTCTGAATTCTTTGTTGCAGTGCTTCTTTCTGACTTATTCCTCCTCCCTGACACCGTCTTTGTCTAACGCTTTGTTCTACCTTGCACCATTCTGTGACTTCATAAAGAAATCTCAGTATCAGTTGTAGGAAGAGAAAAACAATAGTAGATACCTTTTACCAATGTCTTGCAGGTGACAATCATTATTAACGATTATAAAAAGTGTTGAGAATTTGAAAATAAGTGCTAACATTTGCTGCATGCTTGCTGTATGCCCAGGCACTATGGAAAGGACCCTATACTGATCTCATTACAGCTCACGGCACACTTGCAGATGGTATCTTTATCATCATCATCTCCATTTTAGAGGTGGCCATTTGGGCTGTGGGAGAGCTTAAGAGACTTGCCCAAGATAAAAATGTCATGAGCTTTGGAAATTGAGTTATCTAATTCTCAATGCTTCCGACTATTCCTTTACTCTCCCTTCTAATTCAGGGAAGGCCATAAGAATAGTGCTGGTGTGCTTGGGATCAGCAGCACCCCACAAAGGTTCACGTGGTGAAGGCTTGGTCCCCAGTGCAGCAGTGTGCAGAGGCCAGGCCTTCTGGAAAGTGATTGGATTGGGTTGTGAAGTCTCTAACTTCATCAGTTGTTTCATCCATGGATGGTTTCACAATTTGATGGCATTATTGGAAAGTAGGAGGAACTTTTGGAAATTGGACCTGGTTGGAGAAAGTAGGCCACTGGCACATGCTCCAGAAGGGTATGTCTTGTCCCCAGCCCTTCACCTTCTCTCTTTTTTTCCTACCTACCCCAGTATGAGCCATTTCACTCCAGCATTCTGTCTGTTCCATGATATTTTGCATCCCTGTGGACCCGTAAAGAATGAGTTGAGTACCCAAAGACTGAAACTTCTGACCTTGTGGGTCAAAATAAATCTTTTCTCCTTTATGTTGGTTTATGTTAGGTATTTTCCACAACAGCAAAAACACTAACTAGCACAAGTGCCTAGTAAATGTTAAAAATCTCATTCATTCATTCATTCAAAAAATAGTCATAGGAACCCTTTTGTGTCCTAGTTTCTAGGGATGTCCCAATGAATAAAACTGACAAAAATCTGCCTTCATGGAGCTTATATTCCAGTTGAGGAAGGTAGGGATATACAAAAAAATGTAATAGGCAAAACATACATGTGTTAATTAGTGATGCAGGGAATGGAGGAAGGTCAAGCCAGGGTAGATTAACGGTTATGGTTAGAATTGTTTGTTATGAATATTCATGCAAGAGAGGATGTTCACTCTTGTTGCATCAGTGTATTATCTGCTGATAAGTTCTACATTTGGTGCAGCCCTTTTCTTTCTACTATAGAGTCAGTTTCCACATGCCCCCTCAACCTTTGCCTTCCGGGTAATTTTTCATCATAAAATTTGAATTTGGCTACCTAGAGTCATGCAGCTTTTAATGTGGGCACTGTGATTTGTTCTATTGGGCCAGGCTGCTGTGCACACTGTAGTTTAAAATTTAGATTCATGAGAAGTAAGTACTCTGTGCATGTGAACAGGGTTGGCTTGCATAGGCTCTTCATTTACTAGGTGATGATTCTGTTAGTGCCACTTAATATGTGACAGTACTCAGCATAAGGAAATGCAAGGCAGATGAGGTAAAAAAATAATCTTTCTCATGCTTGGCAAAGGCGTTTTTTGTGCACCGCAATGTTCAGTGGGACTCGGCCAGAGTGGCCTAAATACCTGGCACTGAGGCCATTGATTGCAGAAGTGAAGCGTCTATCCATCACATTTAGAAACAAGGCTTACAAGGCAAACTTTACCTTTTTTTCCCCCAGAAAATAAGGCTTCCAGACATCTTGCCAAAATTGAAGCCAAACCATCCATGGAGTGAAAATACAACTTTTCATTTATACTCCTTTTTTTCTCTTGGGCCCTTTGTAGCAAACCATCTATCATTTTATGTTTGAGGTGCAATGTGGCCCAACAGGTATACTGGTAACAGTCAGGGTCATAGCAGTTCCTTTGGGCTTGCTTCTGTGGTCACTATAGATGCTGTGGCTGTACAACTCTGAGGCAATCCATATCAGTTCTTAGAAAATGCCATTGTGGTCAAGAGAACCATATTCTTCTTCATAGATGACATAGACTACTTCTGTGGGTCCCCCTACAATATTGTGCTTGAAGACTCCACGGTGCACCTGTGAAGAACTGCTGCTCTGGCACTGAACAATACTGGTACTGAGGAGTCCAAAGATTTTAGACTTGTATTTGTATTTTTGTTGGAGCAAGGCAGTTATGAAAACTCCCTTGTATGTGAGAAATTAGTAGAACTGGAAGAAAAATGAGACTTGGTCCTTGGGTCAAATACCTTCAGCCAACAAAAATTAATTGAACAGACCTCCATAGTTCAGGGGTGCAGCCCAGCTAGCCATGTGGCAGGTCCTGGAGATTCTGAACTCTGCCCAGCCAGGAGCAAGTCCCTGGCACCATACACCAGGGGTGAGATGTGGCTAGCCTCGTGCTCCAGGCTCTGAACTCTTCACAGCCAGATGCAAGGTCCTGGTGGTGCCACACTGCACCTACCACCTGGGTCCTGGAGGCTCTGAAGTCCACCCAGCCAGGCACAAATCTTCAATGCCACAACCCGGAGGTGCATGTCTGCTAGCAACCTTGGTTGTGGAGGTTCAGAACTCCACTCAGCCAGGTTTTAGGCCCCGGCAACATGCTCCAGGGGTGTACAACTGCTATCTGCACGGAGGATACAAGCTCTGCTCAGTCCAGCATTCCAGAGCAACCCAACAAAGTACATCAGAGGAACACATGGCCAGCCTCACAGGCCACAGAGCACAAGGCTCTGGTGCCACAGTTTGGGGCTGCACACTGGCTAGCCACAGGGATATTGGAGGACTGATGCTCTACCCAGTACAGTGTTCCAGTGCAATCCATCAGGAGGCTACCTGGCCAGCCACACAGGTCCCAGAGGAAAATAACAAAATGAAGGAGCAAGATGCAGTCTCAGTCCTCTAGCCCACCGAGAACAAACCCAAGAGACACTGAAATGGGAGACACTGGAAATTGCACAACTGAACTTTCTGAAATGATAGCAACTGAAGTAAAGAAACAACTCCATGTACCTATAGAGGAAATCAGATCAGAAATAATCTCTTAGGTAAAAAATGAAATGACAAACATTATGAAAGAAATGCTGTGTGTATCTAAAGAAGATCAAGATAAAAAATAGAAGAACATAAGAAAATGATGGAAACTTTGAATGAACAATAAAAGATAGAATGCATGAAACAGATTCAAAAGGATATTCAGGAAATTAAAAATTCCATTGAAAGTTGGAAAAACCACCTGAATGAAGCTGAAGATAGACTCTCAGACTTTGAAGATGTCATGGAAGCTTATGATCACAAACAAGGAACCAGGAAACAACAGTTCAACAGCTGCAAGATGAGTCAAAGAACAATATAAGATTGATAGGTGTAAATGAAACAGCAGGGGTCAATATGAATGACCTGCAAAGACTATTTGCAGAAATAATAGCAGGAAATTTTCCAAACATGGGAAAAGAATCTGATATACAGATAAATAAGGCATAGAGAACCCCAGTTAGCCATAACCAAAATAAATCTTCACCCAAACATATAATAATTAGGATATCAGAAATTCAGCACAAGAACAGAATACTAAAAGCTGTCCAAGAAAAGAAACAGATCACCTACAAAGAAAAACCTATCAGATTCATAGCATACTTCTCAACACAAACCTTCAAGTCAAAAAGAGATTGGAGTGAAGTATTTCAAATCCTGAAAGAAAACAACTTTCAACCCAGACTGATGTATCCTGCAAAACTATCTTTAAAAATTGATGGAGAAATAAGATACTTCCATGGCAAAGAACAACTGAAGACATTCATAGCCAGCAAACCAACACTAGAAAGAGTACTGAAAGACACTCTAGAAAGAGACAAAGATAACCACAATCCCAAGAACAACAGCAAAAGGAAATCACTAAGCAGGGAAAACTATTAAACAGAAAAAGTAGAAAACCAGCAACAGAAATATAATATGACAGGGATAAGTCAGTACGTATCAGTTATATCCATCAATTTAAATGGTCTCGACTCACCAATAAAAAGAAACAGACTGGCAAGTGGGTTAAGAAACAAAATTCAAGAATATGCTGTGTACAAGAAATACATTTAACTCAAAAGGAAATTCACAGATTAGAAATCAAAGGATGTAAAGCAATACTCCATGCAGCAGGAATCCAGAAAAAAGCAGGGGTAGCTATTTTGTTTGCAGACAATGTGAATTTCAAACCAAGAATCATCAAAAGAGATAAAGAAGGTCACTACATACTTAATAAGGAGAAAACTTGAAGAGGAAGATTACAATCGTAAGTGTATATACACCAAATCTGGGAGCACCCAACTATGTAAAACAAATCTTAATAGACATGAAAAACCAAATAAACAATAATACAGTTATAACAGGGGACCTTACCACCCCATTGTCACAAAGAGACAGATTAACCAAACAAAAAATCAACAAAGAAATAACAGAACTGAATCAAACTTGTGAACAAATGAACCTAGTAGATGTGTACTGAGTGTTTCACCTAACACATTCCAGAATACACATTTTTCTCGGCTGCACATAGGTCATTCTCTAAAATAGATCATATACTGGTCCACAAAACATACTGACAGAGAAATAAGGGAAACCACACCTTTCACTATAGCATCCAAAAAGATGAGATACTTAGGAATCAATCTAACAAAGGAAGTAAAAGATCTATACAGTGAAAATTACATTACTCTGAAAAAGGAAATTGATGATGATTTCAGAAAATGGAAAGATATTCCCTGTTCATGGATAGGAAGAACAAACATTGTGAAAATGGTCATTCTCCCAAAATTGTTATACAGATTTAATGCAATTCCAATCAAAATACCACTTGCATACCTAACAGAGATAGAGAAATCATCCCTAAAATTTATGTGGAACTAGAAGAGAACTGGAATAGCCAAGGCAATTCTGGGCAACAAAGGTAAGGCAGGTGACATCATAGTCCCTGACTTCAAGTTTTATTACAAAGTTACTGTGATAAAATCAGCATGGTAGTGGAATAAAAACAGACCTGAAGATCAATGAAATAGATTAGAAGATACAGCCACAACTACAAACACAGTCAGCCACCTCATCTTTGACAAAGGGGCTGAACATGTACTCTGGAAGAAAAATAGCCTCTTTAATTAGTGGTGCTGGAAAAACTGGCTTTCCATATGCTGAAAACTAAAGCTAGTTGCCATGTCTATTGCCATGCACTAAACTAAGGTCAAAATGGATCAAAGATCTGAATATTAAAACAGAGACACTAAATCTACTGAAACACAAAATAGATAAAAGTCTTGCTGACACAGGAGTAGACAGAGAATTCATGAACAAAAATCAAACTGCATGGAAATACTTCCCAGAATCAACAACTGGAATCTCGTCTTATTAAAAAGTTTTTGTATGTCAAAGAAATCTCCGGCAGAGTGAAAAGAAAACCCATGAATTGGGAAAACATCTTAGCCAACTGTCCCTCAGACAAAGGACTTCTGTCTAAAACATATAAAAAATTTTTAAAAATCTGGCCCCCAAAATTTAAGGACCAATGCAAAAATGGGCATCTAAGATGAATACACACTTCTCGGAGGAAGAAATACAAATGGCAAATAAATATATGAAAAAATGTTCAACATCAATGGTGATTCAGGAAATGCAAATTAAAACAACACTGAGATTCCATCTCACCCCAGAAAGAATGGTCAAGATCAAGTAATCAACCAATAACAAATGCTGGAGGGGCTGAGGGGATAAAGGAACTCTTCTCTACTGTTGGTGGGAGTGTAGCTGGTGCAATCACTGTGTAAATCAGTGTGAAGATTCCTCAAGGAGCTAAGATTAGAGATTCAATTTGATACTGTTATCCTGCTTCTGGGCATTTTCCCAGAAAAATTGAAAATGTCATACCACAGTGATACATGTGCACCCATGTTTATAGCAACACAATTTGTAATAGCCAAATCTTGGAAACAACCCAAGTGCCCATCAATCAAGGAATGGATAAAAAAGATTTGATATTTTTATACAGTGGAGTACTACTCAGCTATCAAGAAAGATTGCATCAAGTCTTTTATAAGTAAATGGACTCGACTTGAGACCATACTTATAAGTGAAATAAATCAAACTCACATGTGTAAATACCATATTGTCTGTGTAGTGTAAGAAACTGAAAAAGTATGTAAGATCCAAAACCTACAATAAATACTGTGTAAAGGTATGAAACTGCTCAAAGAGAAAAAGTAATTGGGATAGGGGAAAGGAGGAAAGAAGAATGGGAAAAGGAAAAAGACATTAATTTGTATATATACATATATATATATATATATACATACATAAGATAACTAAAATGACTATAGTTATTGGAAAAGAACAGTTAATACTCATGATTAGATCAATTTTACATGTCTATATCTGGTAATCTAAACAACCCTTTTAAAGGTAACGATATGCAATATTACAAGCATTGTTAAATTCCTATCATCTTGTTTTGTAAACCAATAATATTGGGTTGGATTTGTTTTTGTTGTTTGTTTGTCCCTTTTGCTTTTTGTTTTTCTTTTCTGTGTCTTTTTTCTCTTAAAATTTTTTATATATTATGAGAGCCCAGAAGAATGCAATGTTGAACAAAATCTAATATGGTTACTGTAGTTAGGTTACAATCTATGGGGTATCAATAAATTAAGAAAAACTGTAAAATCACACCTCTAATGTTTGTTATAAAGAAAACATGTTATTCTTAGAGAGAGTAGACCAAAGAGAATTGTCCTCATTGTGAAGACCATAAGGGGTCTCCATCAGACTTACAACTGAGTTGAGATATAAAGCATGTTTACTAAATGAAGGCAGAGATGGAGGCTTGGGGTTTGAGGGAGCATAACTAAAGGCTGTGGAGGGAAGAGAGATTGTTATAGTGGGAACACAACAGTAGGGAAGATGGAGGATGTGAGATGAGACTCTAAAGATAATAAGACCAATGAAAGATCTGGATTTTTATCCCAGGTACATTGAGAAATGACTGAAAGGCGAGAAGCAGAGGTAATCAGATTTGTGTTTTAAGAACGTCTGTATGGCCTTAGAATGGAAAACACATTAGAGAGAACAGAAGTGGGTAAGCAAAATGAGTTTGAAAGGCAGTCAAGTATTTAATTAAAAAGAGAAAACATCAATAATTACCACCATGGGGAGCACTGGGAAGTGCCTGCAGTGAGGAATCCAGTACCTGTTTGGCAGGAGCTTATGGGAGACACATTGGTAGAGGAACTGCAGTTTGGAATGAGGTTGAGAAGAAGGTTGAGAGAGAAGTTAGGAAAGGAAGAAACAAAAATGGCAGTGAGAGAACTTGGCAACACCAAAGAGCAAATAGCAGATTAGTTTAATGAAACCATGAGGTAGGGACCAGTGAATACTGGTTTTCTTTTTTCTAAAGAATCTCAAGGGAACAAGGCAGAAACCCAAATCCCAAAAGAGCAGGCATATTGAACTTTCCCTGACATCTGGATGTCTTTATAAGGACTCAGTTACCTAAGCTGTGCCAAGCAGGGTGGGACCAGCCACAGGGCTGACTTGCTGTTAGGACCTCATGCTGTGGTTTCGCAGCGATTCACATGAATCAGAGAGCTGATATCAGGATCTGGGACAGAACAGACCCTACAGAGAGTCGCTGAGCAGCCCAGCTTTGAGACCCAAGAGGAATGAAGAGCAGGTACCTTTGGAGGTTTAGGTTGGAGGCTGGGTGAGAATGGACCCCATGACCCATAAAACTTATTGATACTTATAGTTCCCTGTTGTAGTGTCAAGCTTCCACTCTAAGCCAAATATGACAGGAAATGAACCTGGAGATGGCGATAGACCAAGCTTTTCAGGAATTCTCAGTGTTTTTTGAGAGATACATACCTCTGGCAATGGAATTCTGACTATTGTGGTTTAGATCTTAAATAACCCAGAGGCTCATATGTTAAAGGCTTGATGTCCCTCCATGATGGTTAATTTTCACTATCAACTTGATTGCCTTGAGAGATACCTAGTAGATTTTGGGTGTATTTGGGTGGGTCATGGGGCGTCACCTTGAGAAAGATCTCTAGTCCCTGTACTTTGCTCTGTGGTGCTCTTCCACTCTTCTCTGCTTTCCAGCTGACATCAGTTAAACAGCTTTCCTCTGCTCCTAATCTCTCCCTCTGCTGTTTCTGCCTCAGAGTGAGCCAGCTGTGGACTAAAACCTCTGAAACTATGAGCCAAATTAAACCTCTCCATCTATAAGCTATGGAGGCTCAGTGTTTTGTCCAAACAGAAATCTGACCAATATTCCAGTTTTAGCTGCTGTTGAGAATTGCAGGAACCTTTAAGGGGTGGAATGGTAAAAGGAAGTTTGGGATGTCACCTGGAAGAGGACATTGGGATCCTAGCCCCGCCCCCATGGTGCTCTATCCTGCCACATGTCTCAAGTGATAGGACCAAGCAACCATGGACTAAAATCTCTGAAACTGTGAGCCAAAATAAATCTTTTCTCCCTTTAAACTGATTATCTCAGGTGTTTTGTTACAATTGCTGACTAACCATGGATTGCCTCAGTTTAAGTATTCTGAGGACTCGCAAGGCCCCTCTTGGACCTTATCAACCCTCTCAAATATTACACACTGTTAGTCTGAAACTTTGTGTTGTTCTCCTTACATGTGTGTCATAGCTAATTTAGTAAGCCACACACCTACCTGTAGCATCTTGGTTCTGAGTACCCTTCCTAATATTATCAAGATAATTGCCTATTATGGAATGGGAATGAAACCAACACCAAGATACTGAGTTTTTGCAAAAAACAGACTTTATTGCACAGCCAACTGGCAAGGAGGTCAGGAATAATAAAATCGCATCTGCTTGCCCACTGGTTGGTAATGGGAGGATTTACAGAAGATAGAAAAGAGTGATTTCCTGTTGATTAGACAGCATGCCTCTGAATATCATGTGTTTCTTTTTGGGAGGAATTATGTTCTGTACAGGGGATTTTGTGCTTGTGACATCAGGATGACCTGACTTCTGTTCAGCCATTCTTGGAAAACAGGTTCCCGGCCATGAGATTATTAATGAAAAGCCTAAAGGCATTTCCTGGGAGACAAGTTAGGCTAATGAGTTTAGGTCTAGGTATGTCCAGTCCTTAACTGATTTCCCTCACTGGGGCACTACCACCACCTTGCTCCATGGTCTGCAGTTTATATGCCAATGATAGGATGTCTCATATGTGCAACTTTGTAATAGTGGTCGCGCACTAGACAGTGTGTTGCTTTCAAGGCTCATATGCAGCAGAGTGTGGAAGGTCTATGAAGAGCCCAAGTTGAAGGAGCTGGACCCTCACGACTTAAAGAGACTAAGTGGAAGGAATGAAGGAGAATGAGAAATCAACACTAGGAATGGTTCTGATTCTGTTTGTTGTCATTTAATATGCTCCTTGTATATGCTAAGCCATGTGGCAGCTCATGCTGTCTGCACAGTGACTCTTGAAATGGGCCATACTCATGCCATTTTACAGGTGAGTTGATGGCTTGTATCAGGTTATAATTGGTAAACGGGGGAACCTGGACATGAACCTAAGTTGACCTGAGCCTGGAGCTGATTGAGGGCTCTGTCTAAGGTTGTAAGACCTGTTGAAAGGAGTGAGTCTCTTCAGATTCTTCAATTGCTAATGAAAGGTTAGCTCCAACATACACCTTTGGTTCCATGGAGAATTTCACCGTAATATCTCTGTGACCAGAAACCTTCACACATAGCGCCTGGTGTTGTTAGTGCCTAAAAACAGTGGATCCTCATTACAAGGTCTTACTAGCAAAGAGAGCAGTGGTATCTTGCTCCCATGCATGCCCACATTTTTAAGAAAAATATTCTTCATCCATCAAAGCACCTTCTAGCCATAGATTTCCTATTCCCTATGTATATTTTTTTTAATCTTATAAAACTGACTGGTTTCAAATAGGACTCAGACTGTTAAAGACCGGAATTCATTTCCTTGAACTTTATATAACTGGGCCACAGAATTGTTCTGAGAAAATCACTTAAATTAATATATGGCATTACAGAAATAAAGGGAAAGAAATTTCTCCCTAATTCCCATTTTCTAAGTTTCCCGAGACCTCTCTTCTGGGCTCTGACCCCACAATTGTGAGCAGCAAAGCTGCTGACAAGTCACGTGGATTCTGAAGCCCCAGTGTCAGACTCTGGGGCTCTGAAGACTCACAGAGGAGGAAAGTTTATTCATTTTTTTCCCTGATTGTTCAGTCAACTGGTTTATCAGCAAGCCCTGGTAGATGGTAGAAAATCTGGAAAGAAAATTAAAAAAATAAAAAGACTAGATTGGGAGGTGTGGGTTTTTGCATCCCAAGCGATAATTTAGCCCAAGCTGTGTTAGTGCTGGACGAGACAGCTTGTATGAAAATTGAGGAGTCCCAGAGAACAACAATAACAAAAATTAACAAATGGCAGGATGAGTAGCAGAAGGGAAAATCAAGCATATGCTGCTCGTTTGAAATGTAGTTTCATTAAAAATCTTTTTCCACTGTACCCTAAAACAATCTGTCCTTGCCAGATAACACATTGGACACCAAAAGGCTGTTCCCTCCGCTTGCTTTCTTAGTTGTAAGCCAACGCTTTAAAAATAAGAACACAGCTGCTCGTGACAAAATAAATTTGTCAGCTTGTCTTTAAAGGTAAAATAATGAGGGGGAGCCAGTGTGGCTTCCCACCACTTACTGAGGGTGGCAAGTGGCACTCGGCAGTATTCGTGTGCCGTCAACACCAATCAATAAACATCTGCTGGAAGGAGCTTGGGTTTCTCTTTATGATGCCTGATGCTTCATTAAGAATGGGTTTTGTCTTTGAGTAAAGAAAAAATCTCATGTAATTAAAGAATGGTATCTTGCGCTCTCATATTTTACCCCTAAGAGACTCAAATTCTTTTAAGGCCATTATTTATAGTACATTTATCTGTATTTAAATGTAGCTAGTCTCCCCTGAAAAGCCCATCTGTTCATAAAGAGCAATTTTTTTTTTTTTTTTTTGTGCCATCAGGGGTAAACCTGGGAATGCATCGGCATTCTCTCAGGATATGGCTCAGTGGAAATATGTGAGACTTGTGCCAGGTTAAGGGAGGTTTGGTACTCAGCAAAATTAAATGAAAGATAGTTTTTTGGAGGGAGATGTGCATTTGAAATGACAGTCTTTGGAAATGGCGTATCAAAGGAAGGTGTAGCTGAAATTCTTGAGATCAGTTATCTTCAATAATCCTCTTTTTGAGCTTATTACAGACAATTTAAGTGGTTTCTGCAATAGCAGGCATGAGGTACATTTTCTTACTTTACTTTCCAGAAGTATCTCATTTTGAGGGGCTGCTGGAAATAGTAGTGTAGATGATGAAGCTGTACAAATGCGAGTCACCTTCCAGTCACTATGAATTCCTGCCTGCAGAGGGAAATGTCCTTACGTGAACTTAAGAAAATATATTTAATACACACAAGTACACAAGCAAAGCATAAAGTAGCTGGTAATGACCCCAAATTATAGAAAACATAGTAACATCTCCCATGAGTTTAACGTTTATTTAACTAGAGCTTTTGGTGAACTGAAAAGCAAACAAGCACTTCAGGGGAAGCAGAATGCTGAAGAGCTTGGGGTGAAATTCAAGCATTAGGATTAATGAAACATTAGCATTTACTTTTCCACCTAATGCAAATTAGAATCCCCAAATATGGAGATTTAGGGGCTGTTTTGTGTGGTAAAAGCTTTTCTTTGGAAAACATATTAAGGAATTTCACCTAAGGAGGTCATGCATACAAATGAAAGAATCTGAAGAATTTTTTAGAATGTGATTAATTTTTATCTTGAATAATGGAATGAAGATTGTAACTCAGAAAATTTTATTAGACATTTTTGAGCAATACAATAAATACACACAGAACAGGTCTAGAGACAGAGAACTTTTTTTGTGGTTGTTCATAGAAGTGAGGAATAATTATATAGAGCACAATACTTTTCTGCTAAAAGTTCAATGTGTGGGCATTATGCAAAGCATAAATTCCTCACACCTTGTAGCGAACCAGTTATTTATCTACATATTTCCCAAAATGTGCTCAAAACAACTGTCTATAAGATGTTTAGCAAAGTTAGGTGATTACTCTGATGAAGAATGTTTAGGAAATACTGCATTTGTGGGCCTTTTCTTGCACATTAACAGGTTACATTGGCATCTTAAAAACGCTGTGAAACCCAGCAGTAAATAAGCAGCTGTAGCTTTAACTCTGGCTGTCTCTCAAACTCATTTGATACCAGCTCTCTGGTTCAAGGAGCCTGTTTTTGCATCTTGCTGCGTGCGTGCTGTGGCAGATGCTGACCTACAGTGGTGCCTTCTAGGCTTGGAAGGTGAATGTGCTTAATGGGAAGTAATGGATTAAAAGTGCTGAGACACCACTTCTGCAGCTCTCTGAGGAGATTAGAGAACTTTGATATAAAACCACAGAACTACCACAAGATGCACAGTGAGAGCTGCTGAAATCAGTGGATGAAAGATCAGTTCTTGAAACAGTAGCCTTCTCCGAAGAGGTATCTTGAAGACACAACTCTGGTCTTTCCTCTCTGCTCCATTCCTTTCCCTTCTTCGCATCTTTTTCTTACTATTATTATTTTGGTAGCCTACTACCTTGAGTCCAAAGTATTTCTTAAATAGGCCTGAGCTTCCTGTCCTGCCTAAAGTTCACATGACTCCCCGCCCTTTTTCAGGACAGGTCTTCCCTTTACCAAAATCCTCCAGTTCATGCTGCAGAATCTGTTTAGCACTGTGTGATCACCGCAGCTGAGAGTGCCACAGATGGGACCTCGGTAGGAAAAGTACAGGTCAGTAGTGAGTACAGCTGAAAGCAAGTTTGCCTCCAAAGGCACGGATTGGAGACAAAATATGACCCCCTAGAAAGAAGGGTGGTATTTTTCCTTACTTCTCATCTTTGTGTATCACTATTGATAAGCTGTGCCATGCTGGACATGTTTTCCAAGCATACTCTAAGAGGGTAGCCCCACGTCCTGCAGACAGCCTGATAGCGTGTTCTTCTTCTGACTTTCATTTTCTAAAGTGTCTTCTTCTTTCCACCTTCCCTTCTTTCATGTTTCTTTCTTAATCGCCTTCCAGCCTCCTCATTCTTTTGTCTTCCCTTTTCCTGCTTTTTCATTTAGTCTTCCACATCCCACCCTTCAAGCGAATTTTGGCTCTTCGGAGCTCCATATGCTGCACTTTCTAGAGGTCCATGGGTCTACCTAGCTTATCTACGAACATAAAAGCTGATCTCCATTTGAAATCAGGTTGTTTCTTGGTGAACATCTTTGCCACAGTCCCCCCAACAATTTTTAAATGACATTTTTTAGAACCTGTGTGAAGCTTGTTAGGCTGTACTTAGTTCCTTTGACAAAGGCAGCTATCCTCAGACAGTATTTAGAGGGGCACAGCTATGGAGGCATTGCACAGGTTATGTCCTGCATGCAGGCTCCTGGCCAAAGTGGCAGTGAGATGAAATCCATTGCAAGCTTTCATTTAAATCTGTGGGTCCACAGTCTATAAGAAATGTGGTTGCTTCTTCCCTTGAATGCCATCTGCTGCTCTATGCCTGTCATGGCTTTTGTCTAGAGGTACCCCCAAAACCTCATGCAGTTTCAGATGGTGTTTTTGTTTTGTTTTGTTTTGTTTTGTTTTTTTGAGGTAGCTGAATCCAGAGTTTGGGATTGATTCATGATGCAATGTTAGCATTAAGGGTGCTGGGATTAGAGGTGGGTGATCGCTGGATCAGTCCACTGATTGGATTGCCACCCCCTAATCCTGGTAGACTGGATACGATATAAAGGGCAGAAAGAAGCTGCTCTCTCCCTTCGTTTGCTTTTGATATTTTCTGGTGCCATAAACTGTTTCTCCTCCGTGATGCCCCTCTGCTAAGCCACCCTGCCTTGGAACCAGCAGATTATGGACTGAAACCTCTACAGACTGTGAGCTAGAGAAACCTTTCCTCACTTAACTTTGTGTGTTGGGTATTTGGTCTCAGCAACAAGAAAAGTAACTAAGATAGTGTCCAAGAGAAATGCCTGTCCCAATACCCTCCCACTCCCTCACTTATCATGATAATTCTTCACAAGCTCCCAAAAGTAGAACAGCAGTTGTATCTGCAAGTTTTAAAGGTATCCTACTTTGGATGTCTGCATATGGTGGTGTTGCACCAGAGCACTTCAGGTAGGCTCAACAGTCTTATCTGCAAGTTCTGTTGGTTCACCCCATCCTGAAAGGCCTTTAGAACAGTACCTCCTCCCTGGAAGTCTCATTTCCCAGCTCATCAGGGTCACTGATTCTCTCTAAAACCAGTATGATTTGCTTTATCTTGCTTCATAGAGCAAAGAGGAGGAAATTAGAATCTGAGCTCAACTTCCTCTCTGCTGGTCTAGTTTCATTTGTCTATAGAAGAATTTTAAATATTAATACTTAGTGTCAAATATCAATTTTAATATAAATGGAGTTATAGTCACGAGAATTGTGTAAGCTGGAAGTTAGTTGTAATTAAGCCTTCTTAAAGGCCTCTATAGGAACCACTTTCAAGTGTTGCCTTTGTCTGATATACCCAAACCTAGATGTTAGATTAAAAGGAGCAAATTTTGTCCCTTGCTTTTGTTAAGGATGGGAAGACGTTGGTTCTTCATGGACATGTTAATCCAAAATCTTTGACCATGTTATACTCTCTAGGGATTTTACTTTCTTGTTGTAATAAAACACAATTCTGCAAAAAGCTAAATAATTCATGATGCAAAAATAAGAAAAATCCTGTCATTTCTTATACAATACTTTCTTAAAGTAAATGCATAAAGCAAACAGGAAGATAGTTATGTAGCTTTGTGAGATTTAGTATGTAATTATATATCGTCACATACATATGTGTATATATCAGATATATCTCCTTAATAGAACCTGTAGTTCTGATACACATAGATACCTGCATACATATATCATGGTTTCTGCTATCTTTTTTTTTTTTGTACTGGAGATCGAACTTATGACCTGGCACTTGCCAGGCAGGTATTGTGCCACTGAGCCATATCTCTGCTATGTTATTTTAGTCTAGGTAAAACCTTACAAATTTAGGAAATCACGGTTCAATACAAATGTATGCTATTGATTTTTGTCATAGCACATGTATTGTTTTACTAACTCCATGATCTGCTTGCTTTAAAATACCTGTATAATGAGATTATTTCTAAAATTTGAGATTAATATAGTAGAGAGTCACAAACTTCTTTCAATAAAATCCCTGAGAACACAATTTTTTCCTGAATAAGAGTTTTTGCCATAGTAAATTTTATTCTAAAGTTAATTTGATTTATGAAACTGATGTTGAATTTCTGCTTTTCCAATTCATGATCTAGTAGATATTATGCTGATTTTCAGATACTAAACCTAATAGTATGCACATTGATGGCATTGTATTGATTTGTTTTACTTTGATATGCAAGGTTTTTAAAAAAATAACAATAATTATACATTTATGATGTACTTTCTTCTGCTTGTCCACCCTAGAAATAATATTTATGCTTGGCTTTATGATATTTATTTTATAAATGCCTAAATTCAAAACTTTAAACTGATGATACCTTTAACCAAAAATAGTGAGGGATGTTTGCCCTCCTTTGAGAGGGCCAAAATGTTGTGTATTTGAGGGCTGCTGTTGTTCTGCTGCAATTTATCTGTAAGGCTTATTGAGGCATGTTATAAATAATTTACACATAAGCATGAGACCCTTTTGCTAGTTGACAACCCCCTCCCTGAACACACAAATACACAAAACATTCTAAGAAAGCAGCCTTCTAGATAATGAAAGTTTTGTTTTATTCTCCGGAAATGTGTCAAGTATCTCATCACATGGAGTCATGAAAGTGAGCAAACTTTATCAACTGATGTGCATTTTATAAAAGTTATGGATTAGTAGATGAGGGGTATTAGTCTATATGACCTGCATTTTAAAGAAAACAGGAACATATGAACCTGCCTGTCTTGGCATATCTGAAATACACCCAACTTCCTTGCTAATTCCAAATGGTTCCTTTCAATACCTCTGTTCAAAGGATATTTTCGTAGTGTAAAAGTGTTTTTAGTATAGTATATTTAAGCTTTTTCCCTAGAAAATATAGTTGACAAAAAAAAAAGAAAGAAAGAAAGAAAGAAAGAAAGAAAGAAAGAAAGAAAGAAAGAAAGAAAGGAAAAATTAAAATTGTTAAAGGCGAGAAACAATCAAATTATTATGGGTCAGCTTACTGATTTGTTGTTTTATTTTAAAAAGCATTCCTTGCTGAGTCTTGGCATCAAATGAATTAAGAACCTTAGTTAGTTGACCACATTTATTCCCTTTTTAACCAGCTGTGCTTATGTTGTATAAAAACATACTGGGGTTTTTGCCAACAGACAGCAAACTATTATGATGAAAAATGTGATTTTTTAGTGACATACACCTGTTTACCAATTCACATCCAACATTTTAAATTGTGTTCCCTTAATTTGATGCCTATGTCCTCATGGAAACTTTATTCATTTATTTCTTTTGCAAGATATTTTAAAGATAAGCCATTTTACCAATTTATTTTATAAATTTTTGAAAGAGGATTTATCTTATAGTCAAACAGATCTGTCTTTGAAACTGGGATTCTACCACTTATTCACTCAACAATCTTTAGGAAATCATTTTATTTTTCTATACCTTAAACATTTTTAATAATAAATAAGACTATAAGTTTAAAAATTTCTGATATGATACTTGGGCACTTGAGACACAGTATATACTTAGTGAGGTTAGTTTTTCTTCTTGTTTCTATACCAAAATGACATTGTAACTTTAATTTTGTGATATTTTTCCATTTCTTTTTGTTTCTTCCTATATGATCAAAACACATGGGGAATTTAAAGAACCATACTTGTTTTTATCTTATAGAATTAAAACTTGAACTTTGAACTTGTATGTTTCATGAATTCTCTGACTCAGTTTAAAGCCAGAATGCCTTTTAACACTAACAATACTTTCTATTTTCTCATGATATCTGAGCTATTAGAAAATACTGGCATCAGTAGGTACTATGCAGAATGTGTTTGTGACTATTAGCGTGCCTGCTGATGTCGAATGTTGACTTGACTGAATTAAGAGATTCCTGGAGAGGTGATTGGATCATGAGGTGTTCTACTAGTCAGTGAATGACTCCACTGATGTTCATGGCTGACTGTGCTGTTGGAAGGTGCAGCCAGGTGAAGGAGGTGGGCCCCTGGGAGTGTGGCTTTGTGGGACATAGCTCCGTGCTTTTCCCCTGGCTCTGCTTCCTGGAGGCCTCCATGAAGTAAGCATCTTTGCTCCACCAAAACCTTCTGCTGTGATGTTTCTGCTTTGGAGTCAGCTAACCATGGACTAAAATCTCTAAAACTGTGAGCCAAAAATAAACCCACTCCTTTTTCAAATTGGAGGTGGTTTTTATTAGTGTTAAGGAAAGTGACCAGCGCAATTAGTCAGAAAGACAGATAGATCCTGTTGTTCTGTTACTTCCATTTTTTTGGTAATCCATATATCGTTATCTGTTCTTGAACCAGCAAACTCATATGTGAATAATTGCTTTAAATTGGAATTTTATATTTAAATAAAACTTAAAAACTCATACTGAGAAAATAATTTTCTGTCAGTTTCCTTCCAAGGTTAAAGAAGATGTTCACATTTAAATACTTCTTGAATGACAGAGAGGTAAAAAGATCTATAACCTTACAGCCAACAAATGGATTAAACAGTGTCTTTTAGGAACTCACTGGCCATCCTTTCACTTAGGGCAGTAATAATTTATCTCTCCTAATAGACCCTTCAATCACATGAATACTGTATTTCTTCTCTAGGACCTTCTGCTTTTCAGAACTTTTGATAGACACTTACATTTAGCTGACATAAATTAATGTGATCTTGGGATGTACAGATTTACTGCAGATATACTGTGTTTTCTTATAACTTTTACTAAACTTTGAGCAAAGTAGCTCTTAAAAAGAACAAATAAATGACAAATGTAACATCAAATATTTTCCAAGAGCCACAGCTCTAGTTCATAGCATTTTTATTTAAAAAAAGAAGGCAAATTTTATTCCCTATTTTAATATTTCTTATGAACTGTTTTACTATATGGGTTGGTTATCAGGAAGAGGATATGAATGATAAAATCCCTTTTGTTATAGATGTGGCCAGAACTATTGAATTCAATATTTGGATTCAAAAAATCTTTTGATGAAATATCTTCATGGTGTCATATTTAAAAATCAAATGAACTTATTCATTTGGTAGAATGATTCTACTGTAGTTTTAGCATTGCTTAAGTGGCAGAAATGATTCGTTTATTATGAGTCACACACTGTGCTATGCTTGGGGGATTAAAAAAAGAAAGAATGAACTATCCTGTCTCAGGAAGGCCACAATCGGCCTATTACCAAAAATATGAAAAATGAGTTTTAAGATAACAGCTATGAGAACAGTAAAATGAAATGATTATTTTCCCTCTGGAGCCAGGTGTTGACTAACTCTGAGAGCTTAGTATCTAATAATGAAGTAAGTAAACCAATTCTTTGGTATACATGTCATATTTACATGTCCCCAGGAGTTTTTGCCATTGGATTTTATTTCATCTTTACATTTATGTATCTACCTAGCAGTTCCAGCTATAAATCAATCAAGCAGTAAGCTTGAAGATGAGAAAAATGGCCCTAATGGCAAATATGTCCTGACATCTTCAAATCCTCCAATTAAGTGTGGTGAATTTACTCTACCCTAAAAATGTATACTGAGGGGCTCTGTAGACCTCAAACTCTAAATTCAGCCTTTGCTCCTTACTACCACCACTTTCAAACACTTCGGCTATCATGAAATAAATGCATCAAGGATCACCTTGGTATCTCAAAGGCAGTTCTTCTGAATGCACTATCTGTGAGTGAATTTAATCTATTGCTTGCTGTGTTAGCTGTCAGGACAATTTGACTACTTAGAATCTCATCTGGTTCTTCTGAAAACTGGTGACTGATCCCTTCTCTTGCCTCTTATTCCACAAAAACTGAAGTGGCTATAGAGATACATAGCATAAAATAGATATGCAAAATAATTTTAAAAACAAAGACCAAGGAAAACGTAAATGAAAATGGAAGATTCTGTTGTAGGGGGATAGAGAGATGCAAGTTATCCTAACAAAAGAAAGAGATGGACTGGAATAATATAGTGACCACGAGCATGTTCTGCCCAGCTTTCCTTTAACATTGTTTCCCATGGTGCCCTTCTTCAGCAGTTCCGCCGAATCCAATGGCCACCGCTGTCTGCACAGTTGGCTCTCAAGTTAATATGTCCATCCCAGACCTCTTGCTCTCGATAGTTTCTAACCTACCTGCTTTTTAGGCCACTCCTCTAGGATGCTCAAAAGGAACTTTGATGTCAAATAGGACACCTTCTGGAGTTTTCTGTCAGGATTTAATATAATGTAATGAGTCAAGACAGAAATCCAGTGATGTCCTTGGCTCTTCCTGCTTCCCCAACTTCACACAAGCAATTCATCAATAAGTGTTTCTTTTTTAACCCCATAGTGTTTTTTACATCCATCCACTTTTCTTCATCACTACTGATACCACCTAATCAAAACTACTAAGTTCTCTTTAAGTCCTAAGTGACCTTTTCATGTATTGATTGCTGTGTTTCCATTCTAGTCCTACCACACTCCTTATTTTGTTTGTGCCCCCAGAAGTCTGATTGATTGTGAAAAAGCATAATTATCCTCTGTTCTCCATTCTCTTTCTCTCTTTATCAAATCCTTCAGTGCTTTTCCACTGTTGCCATATCCACCTTAACGTGGTCTGGCTCTTATCTGTCTCTCCAGACTTTCTCATACTATCCACTCCTAGACTTGATCTAGGTATACTGGCCTCCAGCCCATTAAATACTTCATGGTTCCCCCATGGGACATACCCTAATGTCCTAATATTTCCTAATCTTACATATTCCAATCTACATATCCTAATCTCTCCTCAGTAGTACTCTGCTTCCATTACCCAACCTACCTTTCACCTACTTAATGTTGACTGGCTCTTCAATTCTAACCTCAAATTCCATTTCCTTAAATCTGACCCCCACCCTAAATAAACCAGAATCCTTTGTCATAAGCTCCCACTGAGATGTATTTGTATCCTTCAGAGCATTATTTCAGTTTGGATTACATAACAGTTTATTTTGGCTCATAGTTTTAGAGATTTCAGCCCATGGTTGCTTGGTCCCATTGCTTTTGGGCCTGCAGTGAGGCAGTACATCTTGGCAAGAGCACATAGCAGGAGAAGTTTCTTACCTCATGGTGCCTAGGAGGCAAAGAAGAAAGGAGAAAGGGACCAATATCTCCTTCAAGGGCACACCCTCAATAGCCTAGATTCCTCCTACTATGCCCCAACTCCCTAAGGTTCTATCTCTTCCTGGTAGTACCATGGACTAGAGACTTTAACACATGAACCTCTATGGGACATTTCACTTTCAAATTGTATCAGTTTTCCTTACTCAAGATCTGTAAGTTGAGTTTTTCAGGAGATTCTGACTTGTCCATCCCTATTACCAGAGTAAGAGTGAGGAATGAAGGTAAATGAGGAGAGCCCCGTAGCAGATTAGTACCAGAAGGGCCTTTAAAGACATCACAGTAGAAACTATATAGCCACAACTTTCTGCTTCATAATTTGCATCAATGGCAAATAGAATTTTCCCACCAAAACATTTTTTTCTTTCTTTCATGAGACCTTTTGGTATAGCTCTCTGGGTAGCAGCAGCTACTGGAATGGAGTCGACGTTCAGTAACAAACCTACTTGCCAGACCTGATTTTGTTATCCTGTTTTAAATATATTGTATCATCAAAAAATACAGTGAATGTTTAAATTCTTTAAAATTTATTACAATAAAAGACATATTGCCTTTAAACCCCCTCAAAATCTCCATTTCACTTTTGAGCCACTCATCTCGGCATTCTCGCCGCTTTCCGATGCAGTTTTGTGAATCCTCTTTCGTGAGTGCTGAGTTGCACTGTTGTGGCTGCCTTCACGTCCTGAACTGATTCAAAACATTTACCGCTCACGGTCGCTTTGATTTGAGGGAAGAGCCAGGAGTCACACAATGTCAGATCCAGTGAATTATGTGAATAAGGATACCCTGTGATATTTTTCATGACTGCCTTCCTGTCTGATGGCACTAAGCAGAAACATTCATTGTATTTTTGATTACACTTTGTACAGATACACATGAAAGAGAACTCCAGAACTGCTTCAGAAAGTGATGTGTTTGAAGAAAGATAGAGTATTTTAGAATGATTAATGGAAATGTGTTTTTCTACTGTAATAAAGTTTTTTAAAATTTAAACACTAAACTCATACTTTGACCACACCTCATAAGAACACTAAATTATCTCACTACATTATATTTTCCTTTTTCAGTCAAAAATTAGTCTGAAAGATAGAGAGTTTGCTTGAAAAGAAAATTACTCTTTTGCCAGAGACTGTTCATTTCAATGAGACCTTCTGGAATGATCTGATCTACATACATGGTGATTCTTTTTAGTCAGTTTAGAGGGGTCATTAGTATTTGTTGCAATATCTGCTAAAATGGCCAATGTACCTGTTGCTTCATGTTATAAGCCAATAATTTTCTGTCCCTGTGATTTTTTTTTTTTGTACTGAGGATCAAACTCACAACCTCACACCTACTCTGTATATGCATATACATATGATGTATGTGTGTATGTACATGTGAATATTTGTGTGTTTGTATATATACACATTTCACATACTCAGCATGAAATATTTTCAAGAACATATTTATAAATATAATGGACACAGTACTTTGGAAAGCTAATATTCTACTCATTGTGTCTAGTTTCACTCTCACATCTGAGAAATATTTGCCCGCTGAGTATAAAATGCAGTGTTACATTTTATACATCCAAGGAAATCATAAAAGTAGCGAAGTTCCAAAATACACATTAGTAAGCAGAGAGAAATCTTAAGGGTAGTACTCGGTGGTGCCTACAGGAAGGTTTTAGATCATCATAACTGATCTCATGTATCCTCCTGCAGAATCCCCGTGGAGAAGCACTCCATGTGCCACTCAGGCATGTTTTCCTCTGTCACATAGATGGTGTCAATCAGGTAGATTTGCTGCTAACACCTAGCTCCCTTCCTCCTCATTGTGTCAGGGAGAGGAGTCAATCTTTGTGGCCTGTGTGCTGGGCACTGTGCTGACACATTCATCTCTTCCTCCATCAGTCTCTGTTCACTATATTAGTTTGCCATGTGCACATAGATTAGGTGGCAATAAGAATTTATTTTCACTAGTTCTTGATGCTGGAAGCCCAAGACCGAGGTATCAGCAAGTTGGGTTTCTCCCGAGGAGCCTTTCCTTGGCTGGCACCGTACCACCCTCTATGTGTTCACAGGGCCTTTCCTCTGTGCACAAGCAGCCCTAGTATCTTCTCGTGTGTTCAGATTTCCTCATTTTTTAAGGATACCAGCTACATTGAGTTAGGGCGTATTCTAGTAATCTCATTTAATTTATTTTTCTTTTAAAGACCCTATCTGCAAATAAAATCAGACATGAAGGTACTAAGAGTTAGAGCTTCAACGTAGGATGGGGAGGCTGGGAACACAGTTCAACCTATAAGACAGAATGGCTTCCATGTGCCTCAACTCCCATGCTAGGCGTCAAGCACAGAAGGAAACACAGACAAGCTTCTTGTTGTACATAAACATGGACAGTAAGCCTCCAGATCAATCAGTAATTGAGACTGGTTCTATGAAATAGAATAAATTTAACCTGAGAGTATGGCTAAGTGCATATGAAGAAGAAATACTTCAAACAAGAACTAAAGCATGCTAGTGATTTTTTAAGACACTAAAAATTTATTGAGCACTTCTTATATATTAGCCATGATTGTCAGTACAGATTTTGTTTCATCTGGTATTCACCACCATGTAAGGTGAGTACTGGTATTATTCCCATTTTACAAATGATGAAAGCAAGGCATAGTTTGACTGGGGTTTCTGTCCTTAATCGCACGACCAGTTTGGTTCCAGAACTGGGTTTCTCAACCACAAGGTGAAGGAAGAAGAGCTCATTGGAAAGGAATGAACACACGTGAGGGCCTGGACTCAAGAGAGAGCATGATTAGTTCCCAGGATGGACAGCGATCAAGTGGGTGTGTGTGGGAGAATGAGGCTGGAGGAATTTCACGAGGAAGTACTGGAGAATGTTGAAGGCTTAGCTCAGGTTTTGTCCTTTGTTCCAAAGCAACAGGAGGCCATTGAGTGATGAAGTCCAAGAGAGTGCTGTGTTCTGGGTTCCCTTTATTCAAAGTCACGCCGGTTGCTGTGTGGAGAATTTTACTGTGGCCTACAAGGGTGCAGTCAGGGCCAGTTAAGAGGCAACTGCAGTCAGCAGGATGAGAGATGGTAATGGTGGAAGTGAAGCTAAACAGGGCTGGAAAATATTTTTTAATGAAATGCTTAGGACCTAGTGACAGATGGTGGGGGCATGGGGGCATCACGAATGACTGAGGTTTCTACTTCAGCAAGAGATGGGTAGAGGTACCGTTTATCAAGGTGGTGACAAATTACAATTGGGGATGGGAAAATACAGTTTTCAACAGGTTGAATGAAGACTCTTCCTTGCTAGCCACATAGAGATAGTTGGAAATGTTAGTGTGATGATCAGGGAGAAGAATGGACTGACAACAGGAAAGTATATGTCGTCAACGTTTATGTGGTATATAAGGTCACGGGACTGAGTAGAATCAACTAGGAAAGTATGTTGTTAGAGAGGCTAAGAAAGCAGAGAACCAAATACCAAGGTTTGCCAACATTTAGAGTTGGATAGGAGACATACCAGGAAAGGAAACTAAGCAGCATCCAGAGAGTCAGAAACAGTAGCAGGAAAAGAAGACCATCCCAAAAGCAGTGCAGGGCTTGGGAGTATTTCTGGATGGGAAGTTCATCTCTGTTACATGTTGCTGTCCAGGGGATTAGTGAAATGGAGCAAAAATTGTCCAATGACTTGGGCAACATGGAGGTAATAGATGGGCTTGGTACCAACCATATCAGCATACAGTCTTACTGAATCTGTTATTAGTTTTGTACCACAGGTATGAGGACCAAGTGTCAATAATGGGGACCCAGTCATGGTGATGCAGGTTTCATAACCGAAGCAGGCTACTGGAGGGCATAGTGTTTTACTATTTTGCTCTTTTCATAGTATTGATATAGAAAATTAGCAAATTACACTGAGGAATTTTGTTCTAGCTTCTTACATGCAGGTTACAAAAGTAGCCACTTAAGTTCAAAATGATTATGTTGGGGAACATTCATGAATTCTCACCTCACTTCTGGTCCTAGTATGTAACCTCGTGGCTTTGGTTTCCTTGCTTATAAAAGGAGGAGAAAGGTTGGAATAAACCATTTCCAAGGTCCCTCCTGGCGTTCTGTACCCACACTATAAGGAAATTCCAACAGAAAACCTTGACGCACTTTCACTTTTCAGTGCCACTCTGACCTTCAATTTCTTCCAACATGTTCAGTGTGCATAAGTTAAGCAAAACTTTTCTTGGCAGTGCCCTGTACGTACTGACCCTCTCTAAGCATTTGCTCAGTTGCCTTCTACCTGCAGCTATCTTTAAAGTCTCATATGCTAGATTTTCCCAAGAGAAAGCTTTCCTTCCTTCTCCTTGAACACTTATCACAGTCCTCCGCAGACAAAGGCTGACGTATATGTACGTGCATCATCTAAATTAGTTGTCCTCAAAGGGCAAGGATTGCGGAGTCTCCATCACTGTGCTTTACAAGAAGTTCTAGCGCAGTAATTTTCTCAAATGATGTTTGCTGAGTTGAATTACTCACAAATAATGAAACTTGGAGTTCTGAAAGCCCTGACCCTTTGGACTTGGAATGAATCTGGCCTGAATTTTAAAAAAGAAATACAAACACAAAACCAAACCAAACCTGTGAAAATGCTAGGTTCCCTTGCAAAATCGCTGAGGTTGTAATGGATTTTGCAAGGACTCTTGAAGGCTGTGGCCTTTAGATTTGCTTCTACCATTGGTTTTCTTTCTGTTTGTTTTTTCTCAGCTTTTAAAATGAAAGTACCATGTCCTTCCTCAAGGCATTCCTAACTCCAGTGCTAAAGACTGCATTCAACAATTTCACAAGAACTCCCACTTGGGCACAAAAGAAGGCTAAAGGGCTTGGCATAAGTAGTTTGTCCTTGAAAGCCAAAGCTAAACTTTAACACACACATCTTAGTTCACACTGAGTGTGCCAGGGCCTGTCACTGTACAGAGCACGTCAGTGGACAGCAGGCACACGTCCTGTTGGCAGGACCCTGGGTGCTGGAGTCTTTGTGAAGGGGAGCACATGTGCTCAAACCAGAAGATGCAAAGGTTTTGGTTTGCAGTCAGTGGCAAAGGAGCAACAGAGGCTGCAAGACTGGGTGTGCTTGGCACTAGCCATGAGTTTTGTATTCCATGTGGTCCCTAGAGAGTGTTGAGAGGGAGACTGAGTGTGGCTCTGTGTCCTCTAACCTCACTTTACCCACTATGTCTCTACAGTACTGCCTCTTAAATAATGGACAGTCGTTCAGCATTAGTTTGTTAAGGGAACTTAGCTAAAAGATATCTATAATGCCTGGGCCAGGCTATGCAGTTGGGGTGGCAGTGCAGAAGAGGTCGGCCTGGCAGTCCTGGCAAAGACAGGTCGTGCAGGGTCATGCAAGCCAGGCTAAGGAATTAGACACAGCCTCGCAGGTTGCTAAATCCATGCCCATGCATGAAGAGGAGAAGGCTTGCTGTGACGCTGACTACTGCGCAGTTAATATATCTGAAATCAGTAAACTCAGAGTGCTGGTCAGAAACTTATATCCCAAGAAATGTGTGCACATGGAGACATTTTCAGGGAGAGGGAAACCCTGTGCCTGTGCAAAAATAGAAAGTTATGAAGAGAGAGACTTACAAGAGAGACATCAAGATGGAGAGAGAGAAACAGAGGGACAGCCACAGAGACACACCTACAAGGAGACGGGGATGGAAACAGACAGGGGACAGCAGAAGACTTATACCCAGACACACAGAAACATAGTGGCATAAAGAGAGATACACGGAGATGCTTACATAGAGACAGACATGTTATACAACTGGACAGACAGGGAAAGACAGGGCTATAGACACAAACCCAGACTCTCACTTGGTGGTGGTGGCGAGAGACAGACATGGAAAGAGGCAGAAACATGTAGGGAGAGAGGAAGGAGGTCCTTGCATTAAGTTGTTGCAGCCCCTTCTACTCAAGAAGCGTAAGCTTTAGAGTGGCCACTGTGCCCATGTCCAGGTCCCACGCGCATCTCACGGGTGAGCATCTGTTTGCCGTGAGTGTGATCTACGTGGTTATGGATTTTTTTTCTACATCTTGCTCCTTAAACCCAAATCAGGATGCCAGCCAGTAATTAACTGCAAAGCCAGTGCTTGATTCCAATAAGGGAAAATGGGACTTTTCAGACTCTTAGAGGGGGAGTCTATCAGTGAAGTAGAGTTGGTTTAAGGAATCTTTTCAGAGCGATTCATTTACCTTTGGAAGTATTTGGAATGATATTTTTGAACTTCTATTTTTATCAGTAGGTGTGTTCCTCATGTAATGATTACATTCATCCTATAGAGCTGGTACATGGGCATGACACATCTTAGTTAATTTCACATCCTCTCTCTCCCCTCCTTCCAAAGAGTAAGAACTCTTTCTCATTTGTGAAGCATCTATCTCCCTGCTTCCTGTTATCTATCTTTTGTTACCTTAACTGACCAACTTCAGAACATAATTCCCAACAGAGAAAAGTAGCTCAAAATAATCACGGCTAGATGTTGACCAGGAATGTGGCCTATGTGACTCTATGCAATGAGATCAGAAGCAGAGACCATTGAAAGGCTATACCTCTACCTTTTTTCCGGAGAGGTGAGCACCTGGATGTGGCCTGTCGCACTGGGTGTGACTGAGGAGCGAGCCTAAGAGTGGGGGAAGATTCTGTAGAGCCTGCTGGTTGACGGAAATGGGTGAGACTTCAGTTTGGCCTTAGGATCTCTAGTTTGGTGTATCTGAATGCTGGCTTTTGCTGTGAGACTGCAACATATTTTATACCTGGTGAATTTAATGTACAGTCTAGATATTCTTATAGAGACCCAGCAGATAATTTCAGAAAAAGGCATTTTAGAGTTGCAGCTGTGGAAGGTAGAATAATTTGAATGATGAAAAAGCTCCAAAGTGTTCCTATTAGAGTTACTAGCTGAAGCAGAAAGGGAAATTTCTAGGTATAGAAAGAATCAAAGAGCTGCCAGGCAGACTGTAGGGTGGGTCATTCTCAGCACCCCTGTGGATGCCCAGACTAAGACCAAGACTGTGAGAATGACTCCTGGACAACTTGAGACCTCAGGTATATAAGCAAGACACAAGAGGTGGACTGGCTCAAAACAATAAGGTAGAAGGAGGAGTTTGTTGAGTGAAAATTGTCATAAATGCTCTTAGTAGTATGGGGTCAGTGAAAATCAGTTCTGTTTCATATCTTTGAGCTGCACAGGTTGTGGGTGGGGAAAGATGATCTAGAAGTATACTGGGCCAGGAGGAGAGTATCCCTGTGGAAAGCTGGAGAGAGGGCTTTCCCTGGGCATAGTGGTCGTGGATCCGAGGAGTGAGTAGGTCTCATGGTATGTGGAGGACTTTTTGGGAATCAGAAGCTGTGAAGTACTAGTGGAAACTGAGGTATGATGTTAGACAGGAAGAGTCATCCCCAAAGTCAGAAGCCCACAAAACATGGTGGTTTTTCACTAGGACTGTAGCTGTACAGGTGGCTGAAGAAACAGAGGTGGCTAAGGATTTCCAGTTGATGCTAAAGTTCCTTGTTTGGACAAAAGACAGTCATTAAAAAGTGCTAAAGTATATTTTGATACCATATTTTACATCCAGTTTATTTTTCTCTTCGGAGTAGTGGCTGTGCTCATGAAACTTGTCAACTCAAATGACACTAGGAGTCAGGGCACTTCAGGAGTCAGCACTCAGAAACAAGGGCCACAGAGTCCTGGAGGCCACAAAGGAGAGAAGAGGAACCTCACTTCCTCTGTTTTATTTCTGTGCTGTGTACCCAGGTGTGCCCACTGTGGTTCTTTGAAATGGAACAGATACTCCACCTTTCAGAATCATGCAGGTTTGAGTTTGCTACCCGATGCCACCACTATTCATGGCAAATTCCTTGACCTCTTAGGCCTCGGTATTCTCATTATAACACCTGGGTAATTATAATACACAGGTTACAGGATTTCAGTGGGGATGTTCTCATTTATAACACCTAAGTAATTATAATACTCAGGCTATAGAATTATGGGGGGAAGTAAACAATTTAATGTCTAGAACACTCTTAGCACAAAGCCTGGCACATAGCAATGGCTCATACTGATGTTACTATTTTGAACCTTGTGGAAATGGTTAGGTTTGAGACAGTGCATGTCACAGATTTTATATGGCATATTCTTTTATTGTGATCACCACGATTTAATGAGTTGCCTTAATTTTCTTATTTATGGCTTGTAGAATCCTAAGGCCTCTGGAGAACTCAGCATAAGCATGGTGACTCTTGTTATTAGAATCAAAAATGTTTCCTATGTTACACAGACTAGAAGAAAGATTTTGTCTGTCCCAGAAAATAAAGTGTACATTCCTCTCCAGGGGACCATAATGAAATCACCTGAGTTTTTAGCGTAGAAAGAAGTCTGAATAATCAGGTTTGCTATTTCTCCTTTTGGTGGATGATCATAGGAGAAGAGAAAGAAAGCAATTAAAGAAGTAAGGAAACACTACACTTTAAGATATGAGAATTATTGTAAGTTAAGAGGAAAAGTAAGAGGGGGAGGGTTTACAGTTTCAGCTGTGGAGTTGGGTCAGAGGAAGGCGCAGCTCTGAAGAGGACATTTGCCAGGGTGGATTCCACAAGGCCGAGATGCAGCTGGTATTCTGGGCAAGGTGAAGGTCAAGGTGGTTGATACAGAAACAAGAGCAGGAGATGAGGTCTGCCTAGGAATGGCCATTGTTTTCTCCCCTTGTGTAAGACCAGAATGAGGCTTCCACACTCCTTTCACAAGTCTCCCTGTGACCTGGTCTTCCACACTCCTTCCCCAAGTCTCCCTGTGACCTGGTCTTCCACACTCCTTCCCCAAGTCTCCCTGTG